>OX442416.1:5489861-5767361 GCA_949361645.1 Spongilla lacustris | reverse complement strand
GGAACAGCACACCACTCTACAAGGCAAAGGTGTGTGTGTGTGAAGAGCATGACGTGCGGACGTGCACGTGAGAATAGTACATGTACATGCAGGGATTTACTGCCATGTTTGCAACAGGGGGTGGGCTTCGGAATATACATGTATATAAATAAATATAGGAGGTTGGCAAAAATTAATGTCCTAATTCCCACTGCACTGTTAAATGGCATGCCATGCAGTTTTATTTTGAAACCAAGGGGTTGGGTTAGTCAAATTAGGGGCAAACCAGGGGGTGGGTGTGGATAGGGGTAAATCCCTGACATGTATATTTTTACGTTGTATTACTAGCCTACCAGCATAGCTACTGTGTGCACAAGTAATAAAGAAATCTGCTGTGCGGGACTCGCTCACGTGCTCTCGTGCTTGGTGATGGTGGCGATGCATCTCAGAGTGGACACCTCCCATACACGCACACTCTCGTCGGCCGAGCCGGTGGCTAGGAGGTTGCCGTCTAGAGAGAACGCGCAACACCTCACAGAGCTCGAGTGTCCAGTTAGAGTCCCTTCAAAGTGGGAGAGGGGTGGTAAAAATTAATAAAAAGTTAATTTTTTATAGCAGCCTAGCCTAGCCTAGTGACAAACCAATTAAAGTCCAGTTCGCGACTGACCACAGCTTGACGCTCGTGTCGCTCGACGCTGTAGCCAAGATGTCCCCGCATGGACTGAAGACGCACGCGTTGACGTGAAGCGAGTGCACGGCCAGGGGGGAGGGCGGGACGTCACGCCCCGCGGCCACGTCCCATATCCGCAGAGACTTGTCCCCGCTGCAGGACACGAGCTTCTGGTCCACCGGCGACCAGGCGACGTAGTTCACGTCGACAGTGTGTCCTCTAAACTCCCGGACGCAGGAGACATCCATGACTGCCTTAATAGAAGTATTACCAAATCTATTCATGTCTGCACATTCCACTCCCACGCACATTTGTACATGTATACATGTGCAATGTGTTGTACATAATATTATGTGCCACCTACAGGTGCTGTTCTTCATTCATTTTGGCCTGGCTACTGTATGCGTGTGGCTTTGTCCTGCATCACATTACCGTGTCAAATCAAATGTGGGTCCACACCTTTAAGGCTTTAACCAGTTTTATTTGGTTAAGTTTAACTGTAAAGATACCCCATGCCACTGTATTGTAGGGCATGGCCAGTCTATCATAAGCTGTTTTTATTTCTCTGCAGCAGGATCACTCTTACAATTAAGGATGGCTGCTTGACAACACGTGTACGTGTTCCATTCTACGCATGATCCATAGGAAAACCATCTATTGATTCCTAAGCCTGAATAAAAAAGATTTCTCAGTGAACTGCAGTTTCAGGGCTTTTGTTAGCTTGGGATTGTCAAACAAAATTCCTGAATTGGATGCAATTTCCTCATCTAAATGAAAAGACCTTATATGCGCTCACATGACATATACATACATTACAGTCATAATCCACATACATGTGTATGTGTCACCCACACATATTGTGGTCTGGGAGCACCTCATCAAAGAAACTATTCATTGTAATGTGGAGAAGGTGGCAGTACATGTATATGGCATGCTAGCAAGGTTTATTGTGGGTGGGGCTTGTATCCATGCACAGTGCGTAGTATTTCAGATGCTATATATATGGTAACAATGCTTCTACCCACCCACTCCCAAGAAGGAAGTGTTCATACTGCTGACTTCTGTTGTTTGCTTGGCCTATACCATCATTACATCATTACATGCTACATCATCATTACATCATTACATGCCTACATCATCATTACATCATTACATGCAGGCCTACACCCCCAAACTTCCACCAAGGAGGCATCAGGTCCATTCCTAAGGAGTTCATTTTTGCACACAACACATGTACAGTACAGTCCTTGTGAGTATTTGAAATGCTGGATCCATAATTTAGCAAGTTGTATGATTGATTGAGCAAATAGATTCACAAAATGACAAAACAAAATGTTCTCCTTTGCACAAGAGGCACCTCCCACTCTTCTTTTTTTTGTCTTTGCATTGCAAAAGTTCCTATGTATTTGTATCAAACTAATACACCATGTAAATGTGGGGAGGAGCAGGGGGTGGGGTGGGGAGGAGCAGGGGGTGGGGTGGGGAGGAGCAGGGGGTGGGGTGGGGAGGAGCAGGGGGTGGGGTGGGGAGGAGCAGGGGGTGGGGTGGGGAGGAGCAGGGGGTGGGGTGGGGAGAAGCAGGGGGTGGGGTGGGGAGGAGCAGGGGGTGGGGTGGGGAGGAGCAGGGGGTGGGGTGGGGAGGAGCAGGGGGTGGGGTGGGGAGGAGCAGGGGGTGGGGTGGGGAGGAGCAGGGGGTGGGGTGGGGAGGAGCAGGGGTGGGGTGGGGAGGAGCAGGGTGTGTGGTGGGGTGGGGACAATGCAGAGGGGAGAGATGTAAGAACACACGCAACATAGCAAAATGTTCAAATGTAATGTTCTAGGTAAGCGAGGCCAGTTCATTGAAGTACACAGCCAGATGATGACTCTGCAGGAGAATGATTACAAACAGCGATAACACTGTGCACCAGCACACACCAGCACACACAAAACCATTCAGCACTGTGCCTGAATACACTCAACAATCATCAACAATTAGGGTATCCCCTCTGCATGGTCCCCACCCCACCCCCTGCTCCTCCCCATGCACATCTACATGGTGTATTACAATGCATTGGTTTGATACAAATCCCTCACACGCAGACAAGGGTACCCACACCCATGCTCCGCCCACTTCCTGCCTAGGCGGAGCACCGATGTTGTGCCTGGCTAATAACTAATTCCGCTATCAATATACTCTACAGTAGGTGGGAGGGGCATGTAGGTGCGTGGGCGGGGGCACTACATGTACTCTACCAATAATGAGAGTTGCTGGGTACCCTACGAAAAATTCTTGGCATGACATGCCATGACATGTTCCAAATTCATGCGTGATATGTTTATGCAAGTTTTCCAGTTTTTCTAGAGCACTGTTGAACATGCTTTGTCCTTAAATTGTAGGCATATCACTCTTCTAACTTGTACAGGTTGAAAAGTTTCTAAAACGCGTTCCCCCGAGAAGTTATAAAGCAGCACGCCCCTTAGCATATTAGCGGGTATGCCTCGTCGGGGAATCGCTTTTTAGAAACTCTTCAACCTGTACAAGTTAGAAGAGTGATATGCCTGCAATTTAATGACATAAGCATGTTCAACAGTGCTCTAGAAAAAATGGAACACTTGCAAAAACATATCACGCATGAATTTGGAACATGTCATGGCATGTCATGCCAAGAATTTTTCGTAGGGTAAAATTGAATCAGGGCACTTGAATAATTATTCAGTTTATTCACTTTGCCCCTGTGCCCCTCCCCCCACCTCCCTCTCCTTGTTGCATAACTTCTATTACAAGGGCAAGACCTGCCTGAAGTGATGATGTTTGTTTGTGTACATGGTTACATGTGATCAATACACAAATGCATCCATAAATACACACACACACACACACACACACACACACACACACACACACACATACACACACATACTCTTGGCAGGTGCTGGAGGTGGTGGAGGTGTAGGTTCTGCAGTGATAACAGAACACAAGGTACATCAATGTCCCCCCCATCTTCCATCCCCTTGCCTATTGCACTGCTGTCTTATATCCAAATGCATGCCACTTAACCACAACTCCCACACACCCCTACACACACCCATACCCCCTAACACACACACACACACACACACCCACATCCCCCTACACACACACCCACACACCCATGTATACAGATGTGCACATACAACACAGCCTTACGAGCTGCACTGGTGGGTGTGGTGATGGGTGTGGTGATGGATGACATGGATTCTGAAAATAATAGCCATGCATTAGTACTCATCACCACCCTATAACACCCCCTCCTTCCCTCCCCTCCACCTCCTCCTCCTCCTCCATAGTGAATGTAGACATGAACAGGCTAACTAATATCAATAACTAAAGGATGGTATGAAGCAGACCACAAACCTCAATCCACACCACAAGTCCAAACATAAACTTGCCTGCATCAACAAACTTACACAAACAGGGATTTACCCTCTTCTAAGTTTGCAACAGGGGGGGGGGGGGGGGGGTGGGTTTTGGAATATATATAAAAATAGGAGGTGGGCAAAAATTAAAATCTTCCCTCTGCACTTTTATGGTTTTATTTAGACATGGCATGTGTACACCAGTGGGGGAGGGGGAGGGGGAGGGGTGGGAGTGGTAAATCCCTGACAAATGGGCACATGGATGCTGTTTATGGATCAAAGTGGTTGTTCAACCTTATTAAATAACTTAAGCAGCTTATTGCTAGCTAATATACATACACATACATACATACATGGACTCATATTTGCTGATTTGTTTACGAGGTTTGTCAGTGCTGTGGTGTAACATGCACAATGCACAATACATGGCTTTTATTTGCACCACAGCAAGGCCAAGTGGAATTACACAACTTGGATTGTGTTTACACGCACCTTAATTAGTTAATTAACTGATATAAATAAAGCACATTATTGTTAATTAGACTCACTGGGGTGGGCCGCAGCTATCTTCTTCGCCAACGCTGGGTTTCCACTCTGTTTAACGCTCGCCACCACACCCTTCCAGCTAGGGAGTCCAAACTTGTCGGTATTGTACCCTTGGTTCAGCCACTTCTCCACCACGCTGTGCAAACACCTCGAGGGGTCATTACGTTGGGCAGCTTCTATCTCACGCACATCAGAAGGCATCAGGCCAAGCCCATGAGCGAATGCTGGCCAAACACCTGCCATTTCCTGGACATCCCTCATGACAGCCTGGAAGTCATCTGTACCTGTATGTGATGGTGTTATGTATGTAACCATATATGTCATATATGTAACAAGTATGTGATGTGCGTTTACATCATAATATCTATTTATGTACAGCAAAAACCTGTTACAGATGTACAAGAAGTGTCAAAGGGAAGCTGCAGGCTATCAGAGATCTAGCCCTTTGTGCTCAAGATGTAGTGGGTGGAGTGCTAAACTATTAATTATCGGAGTAGGTGTGTCGTTAGAAATGTTTCGCTGACAAGGGAGGGGAGGCGGCCGAGTGGGGGCGAGAGATTGCACAAGTTGGGAAAACATTGGCTCCGAAAGCCTGAAACTCACGGATTTCTTTTGCACAGCCTACTATGCACAACACGCAATACTTATATCGTACCACTCATGTGCATACCTAGAAGCCGGTCATCAACGTCTTTCAGCATAGAGTCTGGAGGGAATAGAAGAACCTTTAAAAAAAAAATGCAAGAACCACGCCCTTAAATGAAGGTACCTGTTGCCATGACGCGGTGAAACAAACTGCAGTTTTTACAAAAGTTGGTAAGAAAACTTTAACATCACAAATACGCTAGCACCGATCACAGGGCCACCACAGAGCAGGGCACGTGCGCCTCATGAAATAAATTCTTGGTCATGTATAACGGAAGGGGGGATTACAAGGGAAACTACCACCATAAATATGCATACGTAATCGAAGTGTGGGTGCTGAGCGGTATACATGTACATGTATGTGTTAGGGGGTTTCCAAGGTTTTTTTTTTCCCCAACCAGATTTACATAAATAGTTTACACAATTCTGACATGTCAAGCGTCGTTTAAGTCTGGGAACGAGATTAAACGGTTTGTTATTTGCCCGTGTAGTTAACACACCATTAGTTCTTGTGCAAGTGGGGCTCCGCCGGTTCTTTTGCTATATCAATTATAAAAATGAACAATACAATACAAATGCTAACTGTTGAATTCTCTTCTTCGTGTAGCATATATACATTTATAACCTATATAATAGGCGAGTTTTAATTTCGTTACAGTGTGCCTATTAAAAACACTTGATATTTGGGGGCACCTCTGTACAACCAGTGATGCCGCGGCCAGCACGGACCGTCCGTGACCGTATTCATTTGACGGTTTTTGACGGCCGACCGTGACCGTGACCGGGAAGCTTACCGATCACGTGATTAAACCGTGAAAAATAATTGGCGGTCAAATTTATTTGCTGGCCGTCCGTGGCCGTCAGAACTTTTGACGGTTCATTAAGCCTATTCACGTCACTAGCGTCAAGTGCAGTGGATTTTTTCCCTGCGTGGCAAATGTCGTCTTTCCAAAAACCTTTGAGGATAAGCCACCTGATAGCGCAGTGAAGTCTGCAGCAAACCCACCCGACTGTCACCAACACGTGGCTATGGAATGATTTAAATTTTTATTATTTACGTCGTCCCCCTCGCCATGACATAGTCTCGTCCCCAGCCTGATATGTATTCGTAATATGCGATGTAATCCATCCGCTGCCGCTGAATGTGGGTCTGGGGACGCGACTTGCCATTATTACGCGTTATCGCGTGGATTCCACGTGCGAGCGAGTTTTCTCCCAGTTGAGACTCATTGTGAAGATGGAGGATGGATCCAGCCAGGATTGAATCTGTTCTCTTTCTCAGCTGCAATAAAGCCTTTAGTTAATTGAATCTGTTCTTTCACACTTGTTTTGCTATGCCCATGCATACCGTTCATGGACCATTTCTATTGATACGTGCATGCCAAACTTCTATAGCATAAATAATGACCGTATTAAAATTTTGACGGTTGACGGCCAGCCGTGTACGTGACCGTATTGAAATCATACGGTCCATCTTTGACCGTGAACGTGACCGTCTATATCCAAACGGCCAGCCGTGAACGGGACCGGATTGTCAAAAGCTGGCCGCGGCATCACTGTGTACAACTGATGTTTGCAATTAGGCGGTCAGGCCATCTGGCCGCATGCGTGACCTGGAATATCCGAATTCACGGCAAATAGTTAGTGTCATAGCCTATAGTCATGATTAGCCATAATTTGGTTTGTTCATGCAGCATTATGTGCATATTAAATATGTATGTATGCATGCATGCACAAAAATAAAATGCATATACATCGTCTCATATCACGCAGTTGTACAAAAATTAATGCATGACTCATCTAGGAATGCGCACACGGTGCATGGCGAAGTGCTACTCTATCAATACATTGTACAGCTAGCGCTGAGCTGGCTATATTTGCAATTTGCCGGCGTCAGGAATAGTAGTAAGTGCGTGTACTTAGGAGCTGTACAGTATTCACAAGCAATGTGTGCACTCGCGCGAGGATCCATATCCGGCTGGCGTGATCCAAACTTTGCGGAACGCCGGCTTCAATGAAATGTACCTCCACTTGCAACTATATATACATGTTCGCGGAGAGATGCATGAGAATGAGTGGGTGCATGCACATGGCTTAGTCTTCCTTTACCGTAAATGTTTATGAGGTTTTTCCGAGGCACCTTCAGAGCAACTTCTTGGTCCAGCACGAGTAGGAAGCTTTCGAAATCCTTCGGCGACACGCGAACGTTAACCGCAATGGCGCTCAAAAGGCATCGCGCTATGGCCGACTCGTCTCGTTCCTCGAAGCAATCGTCCATGGTAGACTGTGTGATGAGCTTCGCGCGAAGGCATTTGTGTGCGAAGGACTGCAAGTTGACATCCCTCGCGAGCCTCTCGGCTATGTCGGGAGAGGCGACTGTTAGCGCTTCGGACTCGATTGTCCTGGCTTGCTCGGGGCTTGTTGCAGACATCCAAACGTTGTTTCTGGAACAGCTGTTAGTATAGGAAAATGTTTGTTACAGTAATATGATTAATTGGACGTTGCAAACGATATAGTGGATCGATGTATATATAATAACCGAATACGTAATATACTTGCACACGTATGCTGATACAACAGCTGTTGTATGATGGAGTACTCAGTCGGGAACACTGATGACGTTGTTATATAGACGGTCAAAGTTGGAGGGGTTTTGGCTGTGCTGGCTGATGCTGCAACATGTAATGCCTTCAGCCTTTGAAGATTTCCGCTATCACCCGCAGCTTGCTGGTATAAATATATAGAACACACCACACACAAGCAATTAACAGCCTGTCATAACTATGATAGCTGTCCCTGAACACGTGATCAACCCAACTCCACTTATCCACTTCACCCGTGAGCCCCTCAAACATAAACTGGATGCCCTTATGATGGCAAAGGCTAGACGTGCCCAAACATTAGCCACATGTTTGAGAATAGGTCCCCCCCATTTGTGTGCCATGCCTTGTTGCTGCAGGAGCAGCTGCAACAACAGCAGCAAGCTTAAGTTGGCATTCTAATTAATGCGCAGGCAGATTGATTGCAGCTATGTTCAAATTTCAGCTTGATTTTGTTAACAGTTTAGATTTAATCAAATTTGTGGGCTGCAAGACTGCAAGATTGTCACATTTAAAAGAAACAGTTTGAAATGATTAATTCACTGCATGGATCTACTCCCATTACTGATTTTATAGGCCAAAAGCAATTATTTTATGGCCAAAGTTGACATCTGCTTATGTTTTTCAATGAATGATTACCATGAGTTACTTATGTCACTTGAATGTAAAAAACGTTTCCTTTTAATCCATGTAAGCCATCCTTTTATTTAGTGCTATCAAATTATATTGACTTTTGTGCCATGCTACCGAAGCCGATTGTTTGAAACAGTTATTGTACACATTTTAATTGCCTTCGATTTTTAATAGCCAGGATTTTAATTACTTTCTATCGATTATAACCAATAAACTGATAGTCGCAAATATTTTACTAACACATTTCTAGCTGAAATCTGGAATGTGGTTTCACTCCTTACATGTTAAGCTACATGCATGGTGTTCACTTAAGTCATCTCTGATGATGTTGAAAAACCATTGTGCACCTAAAAAAGAATCCTAATATATATATATATTTCAAATAAAATCATACAAGTTTCTATATTGGAGCTGTGTAGATGGCAACCCGGCAATGAGGCATGTATACATTTTTATTAAATAAGCAAAGTATAAAAACCTACTATAAAAAATAATAAACACACAAGAGACTACCTAGAGGATTTAAAAATAAATAAATTATAATAAAACATACTACAAAAGAAACACGAGAAGCTGTGTTGAAACTCATTCTGGCAGGTATGGAAGCCCAGCTCCATCTTCAATTTCCATCCTTCTCCTCCATTTCACTCTACTGCCGCGAATGCACAGACTTGTAGCACGAAGGACAGCAAAAAGCAACCTTGCACGCACATAGCCCAGCACTTCACTGTTAGACTTGTACCAAATTGCAGCTATTTTTTCCCCAGCCAAATGACGTACAAATGTCTTTGCCTCAAGACCCAGTGCCCCATCAGCTGTCACAACAAATGGTGTAAAAGATGCATTGATTGTTTCAGCAGCTTGTGAGTATTTTTGTTTCTTAGTGTGTTCAATCGAGGAAAGAACTGCACCCACATCACGATGCAAGTAAGAATAATTTGCATCTGAATCCACTACTCAAACATCAAAAAGGTAGTAGCTTGAGGCTGCCATACACCACAAACAGAAAGATCAGCAGCCAAAGCAGGAACATTTTCACGGTCATTGGGTTCTCTTACAACAGGTTCTCTCACAACCTCTTTGTATGCAATTGTAGCCAAGTCACCACGTAGGCAAGGCCTGCAGAGCATATACACCCAGTCATGGGTGTCCCCAGGGTGGGGGCAGGGGGGGCCATGGCCCCCCCCCCCCCCCTTTTCGGGACTGAATGGCACCCTTGCAATAAAAGTTAACTTGACATACATGCCTCCCCCCCCCCCCCCTCCCCACTGAATGAATGGGCCGAAAGGGGACAGCCCCCCCCCCCCCCCCCCCCCCCCCCCACTGGTATTCGTGGCTGTCAAATGGCACCCCCCTTGCCCTATTCTGGCCCCCTCCCCCTTCCAGAAAAGCTGGGGGCGCCCATGCCTGCAGAGCACACACCTAGTAGCCAAAGCCGTCAGAGCACACACCTAGTAAACAAGGCCTTCAGAGCACCCACCCACCAAGTAGGCACTTGGCTTGCAGAGCAAAAACCCAGCATAGCACACACCTAGTAGGCAAGGCCTGTAGAGCATACATGGTCCAGTAGGCAATTTAAGGCCTGCTGGCTATGGAATTTCTCCTTTTACAGCCACTGATGTTAGTGCGAGTGACAAAGGCCCAAACATTTTTTTAAAACGTCTTTCATTGCAGGTATTGCAATACATTCAAGAATTTTTTTAGCTACTCCGACTTTGCTTTCCCTGGAACAAAGAGGACAAATAAAACGCATATACTGGAAATGCACATCATCGAGTGGATGAGTACATACAATGCTGGACTTGGGCTACTCTAAGACTGCGAAGCAGGTGTATGTTAGGAGAGGGGGAAGGTAGGGTCTAGGGTAGGGTCGCGCGAAGCGCGCGGGTGGACCCAACTTTCCACCCGGAGAACGAATCCGGTGTCAAATTACACCCCCCGTTCTAAACGCACACACTCCAATGAAGAAGCCTGTCGAAATAAAAAAATTGAACGGCCTCGTCCTAATGGGAGAACAAGGCACTGAAGCCATACTTGCACATTTCTGTATAGTGCAGTGGCTAAAATGCATCATGCAATAGCATCATCTGAGTGTGTGTCCTACAGTACTCTTAATGCCCTTAATAAGCCTGAAATAAGAACGATAAAAAGAAAGCGCGAAGACTAGAACTGAACCTTGTTAAGATATACTCATGGCATTGATTTCATTTAATGTTACGATAGTACGCTGAATACCGGTACATTCATCCGTGAATCAATGAAGTGCTCCGCCATGTTAACAATAACTGCCATTTCAGAGCCTTCGTACGTCTCACAGAAAATGCGTCTAACAACAGAGATAGTAAGAATACCCCCCCCCCCCCCCCCTTTTTGTCCAAAATATATATATTTTCCCACGCCGAAGAATTTTACTTTGCACACAGCAGCCGCCAGCGCGCGTATAAGTATTACATGTAAATAAACATTTTATTGCTGTAGATCACGTGTGCGAGTTTCAATGCCGCGAGATCTCTGGTTACTTAGTGTTTATATGTTAATTTACTAGTACAGCTGTATTCTTTAAATAACAAGCAACATAGCTTCTGTACTGATGCTGAACAAAAAGTAACGGTGATTCTTTCTGACGTTCAGCGTGCGCGTACCTCGTGTAACGGACCCGCGATTTTGTCTTGTCTTGAACACAAGCTTTCTCGGTCAGTGCAGATGGTTTTACAATCTACTCTACGTGATTTATTAAAATGTTCGCTAATGCGATTGCTTGTTCTGTGATAGCGTAATCGCCGGGTTTTCTTTCGCTCTCGTCTCTATGCATGAATATTAATCATAATGCACTGAACCGTGCAAGAGGCGATGCAACTTAAAGCTGGTATCTTCTCCAATACGGCAATAAATTAATATCACACTGCACTCTAAAGAACAAAAAAGGACATTTATAAAAACTCTTACTCAAGTATGCGTGCAGTTTTCTTACTTTAGAAAGTAAGCATTGATCATGATTTTAAATGATCCTATCATTCCTATGAGAGATCCATGCATGATTTACTTAATGGCGCTTGCTAGATCTAGATATCGCCGAAGTAGCTAGTTAATCAATGAGAAGGATCAAAACTTATGCAACATCTTTTGGCTTTGATTTCCTTGCATGCGTGCATAGGAAGAGTACCTGTGGATGAAATCTGCGAGCAGTTTCAAGCATCCGATTGTAGTACATAGATCAGCAATTGCAATTGCCAGTCTTATAACCGTAAATTGCTGAATTATTTGATTCCTGAAAATTATTACAATTTCCGCTTTTGCACGCAGTTTTATGTAGTGTTTTAAGCATGATATAATAAAAAAGCGTTGGCGTCTGGGGCGGAGCCCCAGACCCCGTTGGGGGAGCTTACAGCGCTCTCCCAGGCCCCCTAGCTGGGCGGGCGGGGTATCCCCTCCCGCACCCCCCCCCCCCCCCCCCCCTCTTTATTTATAATTATTCATCTACAACCCCCC
The DNA here is from genome assembly GCA_949361645.1 of Spongilla lacustris. NCBI lineage: Eukaryota > Metazoa > Porifera > Demospongiae > Spongillida > Spongillidae > Spongilla > Spongilla lacustris. The sequence goes on along the minus strand of OX442416.1, from coordinate 5,755,425 downwards.
CTTTTCGGAAACCCTGTATCCGCCCCTGACTCGTATGAGTTTATAGATCACTTGTCAGGCAAAAAAAAGAAAAAAAACATTTTTCGAAGATTATAACTCCAAATGGAGCGCTATTTAATAGTCCAGGCTCAAAATCGTAGCGTACGTGCACACAAATACCATAACGCTGGCATGTCTGTAATCCTCGAAGGATGCTTAACCCATATTTTCATGTGTATAAAGCTTACCTTAAACGTATTGTACAAGAGAGCCCACATTCCAATGCTATGCTATAATGAGGTCTAGACGAGACCTAATGTCCATCTTTTCAATGCAATGAAACACCCGTGCTGAGAATACATAAGTTTTAACCGCGATATTTGACCGCGGTTAAACGCTGTAACCACGATATATCGTGGTTACGGTGGTTAAATATCAACCTTAACCGCGGCAACCCTTGTCACCATTACCCACTTTCCAATCACTGAATATTCATTACGGGTCTGATAGGAGGGGTTGAAACTGGTCTCGTGCCCAGACCCAATGCATCCATCAAGCGTAGCGGTAATGTAATTCATCCGCAGCTGCGATGCATTGGGTCTGGGCACGAGACTAGGTTGAAACATAGTACATAGATATTACTGAATAGGTGGCTTTCGAGTGATATGCAGCTTTGTTGTGATTCTGTGTTTAGTTTGCTGTAAATTAAAAATTGATGGTTTTATGGAGAGGTGTTACCATCATATGGTACTTGCAGGTACCTGGTACAATATACTTATATATTGTTCTACATGTATAATAAATGGGCATATACATTGGTTGTTGATTTGCCACTGATTCATTATGGAAGCACCTTCAAATGATGCAGCAATAAATTTTAATGCTGAAATTGCACCCTTGCAACTGGAAAAATATGCAGATGTGATTGTGTATTCAAAGTTCAATTTAAACATTTTAATTGTATTTGATCTTTTGACATATTTGTAAATTTTATAGTGTGTTATATATAATGGTATAGCTTCCAATTTGCAAGATTGATGTACAGTATCCACTTAACTAAACTGGAGAAATTTAAATGCAATTTCTGGGTCAACAGAAACCTAGAGTTTTGTGCATGTATGCACACAGCTTCAGCTTGTGAAACTAGCTGTTCATTTTAATTGCATGATTGGTTTTGATACAGAACAAATAAGCACAGCCTACATCAGTTTGCAGCAAGGATTCATATTTTTCTTTTGCACTGGATGTTTGTCAAGTGATAACATCCTTTTTGTGGTTTAATAAATAATGTGTTTTTGAATGAATTAACTACATGTATTGTGCAAAGCAGAAGTATATATTTTGATATTTAGCATGAATGTGCATTTGCATGATCTTCAGAACGGGAAAACAGCCCTGGACCTAGCAATATTGCAAAACAAAAACTGTCCCGGTTGAGTTTCTTTTGAATACAGAGACATTTTTAAGTGCGCAATTTTAATCAAAACATCAGCACATGTAGTCCGACGAATATTATACATAGAAGTGCACTTAATATTGCTCATTAAATTATTTTCATCTATAATATGTCAAAATAACAAAGAAGGTCATTGCTGTCATATAATATATGCATGTGCGCAGTGCGATGAAGATTAAGACTACAATGAAACAAACTAAACATGAAACAAACTCTATACCGATGGAACTACTATTACTTTACTCATAGTAATGATAAAATCATCACTGTATATGCAAGAGGTTCATGGATTTTAAGTCCATTGAAGTTAATATCAGGATAATCTGCAAGTAGCCCATATGTGACAGTCTTCCCGTCTTACTCTGCTTCATCTGTTTTTCAATCATAGACAATGACTTTAGGAATTTTAGATTTCATTAAAAGGTTTCTGTGCATTACGGAGCAAACATGAGGTCCCAAGAAAGTAATATCTTTTCCATTATGCATTACTTCTACTATTTGATCACTTTTTAAAAATGCATGCACTCCAAGTTCATCTGCACAATAACTAACTGTGGTAGGCTTAAACGTGACAGTTCTCTTGAAACTCCTTCAATAACTGGAAATACATTACCAATAAGTATACGGTACTCCAAACATGCAGCAATAGACTGCTTTACACGGCAAGAAACAATATACTTTTTCATCACTTTTAGTATTTATGCTTTTCAATTTTTTTCCATCATATACATGTACTTCCTTTTTCTATTGCAATTGATGCTGGTTATTTCATTTTACAGTCTTTCATTATTTTATTTTTCTTATGTTCTTTATTTTTAGAAGATATTTTGAATCTGCACTAACTCTGATTAGAATATCTCAATGCAACCAGTGATCTTTTAAACTGCCTTTCTTCAGCCTAACTGCAGTATCTAAGCTTAGTTGACATGGGACAGGAAATGTTTGGTTGTCTGCTCTCGTGAGTATTAAAACTGAAAGAAAAGGATAGATATGTGCATGTGCTATGGGGACTATATCAAATGGAAGTCTTGGTACGCAAGTTATACGTAGTCTGACGTAGCCATACCCTCGCGCTTTGCGGAGGATCTGGAGACATTGCCATACCGAATTGGTTCTCCAACATATTAAAAGTTATAAGGTTACCTTACGTTACGAGGAATGCGAGGAATGCAATTATGTACGATAGAAAGACGTACTGCGGCACATGTGGCTAGAGAACTAGGTTATGCAAACCTTACAACTAATTAATAGTGATAGTTGATTTTGTGAGCGGACGAGACGTTTTCGCCATCCTATGGCTATCCACTGGTTGCGGAAAGGTCTGTGCTATGGCCCATGGCCATGGGTGCTTGCTTGGGATCCTCGACAGGATGGCTTTCGCGTCCGATCGTACAGCTCAGTGAGTCTGTGAGCTATACTTAAGTCTTGGCTGTCGCCATCTTGAACGCCTGTTGTCCGTAACATAATTGCATTCCTCACATTCCTCGTAACGTAAGGTAACCTTAATAACTTTTAATATGTTGGAAGTAATCAGAACCGATTTGGTATGGCAATGTCTCCAGACCCTCCGCAAAGCGCGAGGGTATGGCTACGTCAGACTAAGTTATACGCGAGTCACGTTTTTACGCACAATCCTATATGAGAGTTACTGCCGTAACCAGAGATGATATATAAATTATCTCTGCCGTAACTCTCGATAGCTCTGACAAAAATCTACATTAGTATTGAGGATGTATGCATCTGCCAACGAGGCTGGTTAATCTTTACTGGCCCAAGTGTCACGGACCTCCTGGCTTATGTGAGATGGAATAGGGACCATGTTACCCAACCATAGTATATGTAAGTTAGAGTAGTCCATGGCACACGTGATTACTCGCTCCTTTAGCTCTTGCCTACATCATACATGTCCCACCTGCATGCTTCCAAACTCTCCTGGCTATCTCAGAAGAGCACTGACAAATGGAGACTCCAAAAGTCAATATACACATTTCCATGCCATAATACACACTCCCTACAGACCGCGCTAGCACTGAAAGATTCTGAAGCGATATTACAATGTATTTTGAAGCTGCATGTTATAATGTACTGTTTCTATTGTGCAATTCACAAATTCGCTATACAATTACGGCGGTGGAAAATAGGGTCTGGTGTCCACAGCTAGGTTGTACAGGGGACATATTCCGTAAATGGGGGTCAAAATCTGCTAGCATAATATTTTTATATGCCCTAGGGAGGCATATTTATGTACAAAAATGATCCTACCTAAAATTTACGCTAGGATGATATGTTGTGGATGGATACAGAGAAATATTCGTCACACTACACTCAAATCTTTAAAAAAAAGTTTCTCGATTCATCTTCAGGCTCAGACAAGAGGTTTATTGCAACAAGTCTGAAACGTACTGTCGAGCTGGATTTGTTTTTTAAGTAAGGGAGTTATTATTGACACTTTTAGCTAAAGTAGTAATAGCTCACATCAGTTGTTATCAGATTTGGTTATTTTGGTAGCAATGGAGTGTGGATCCCCCTGCTGTAAGCACAAGAAACCACCGAAGCACTCTTCAGAACGTAAACAGGCACCATAAGAGTGGCTACCCCCACCAGGCCCCATCTTTATGTTATCATAGCTCTCAGACACACTAAGGTTAGATAAAAATGAGGAATCTTTTGAACACGATATTTTAAGGCATGCACCAATTGAGTAAAAAGGAAACAAGGAATTGCAGACATTCATTAATTTATAAGTATTACTGACCACTCGTTAAAGGCCTACATTATTTAGCAAATCTCCCTGCTGGAACTTGCTGATTGTAGGACTGTAATATTTATTATTTATTGAACGTATAATTTCCTTAATTGTTTGTTTACTCAATTGGTGTGTGCAAATCTTACATCACCATTAAAAATAAATAAATAAATTTATATGTCCTTTTCTTCATGTAGGTTTGCACGCAATTGTAGTTATGTCTGTGTATTATGTATTACTGTAAGTTTGCAGGTACAAATTAAATCTTATGCAGTATTTTCACCATGCACCATCAGTGTTATGTATACTTATAATATAATAGACAGAATTTTAATGTTATATAATAGCGGGCTTGCAATATTGATACATGTACCTCCATTTGTAATGAGAACATTTTGTTACATCTGTACTTCAGGAGGCTGGTGGACAAGAGAACGTGAAGTCAGCAGAGGTATTTAGCCTGAGTTATTGTGTCTCAATAGGCCCCAGGATGAGTTATTACATGTACATGTGCATACATGTGTGTATGTGGTATGGGTTGGAGTAACAGCCTTCTGTTTATGTAATTTTTCCCCTCTGTACATAGATGGACCAGCTGGATGAATTGAAAAAGTAAATCATGTCTATCATGAAATTACATGTACTATATCACTTACACCTTTCCCCCTCTCTTTCATATTAAATTCTCAGTAGAGACATGACTTTGGACTCCACACATAATATAAAACGTGAAAATGTACAGCAGTCTGCCCTCAGTACATGTAAGTGAATTCAAGAGGGCATGCATGCATTTTGGCATTACAACATACACCAATACCAATCAATGCGCATGTACTACATACCCATTGTGCAATTAAGATAATTGCCAAGCTTGACTTTATCTCATTGTATTATCTAGCCTCTAACAGCTGACAAATCTATTAGTACATACAATATATTTTATCAATAACACACAGACCAGTCGAAGTTCAGAATGCTAGGTACTCCAAAGTCTTTGACTGATTCTTTTCTCTAAACTTAAACTGATTCAGCCATCTCACTGAACATGCTCCAATTGCACGTTCTATTATTAACCAGTTACTGCACTCATGATGTTCTATTTTATTTATGTTTGATTTAATCTATTTAGCAATTCATAAGCTCAAACCTGGTAATGCTTTTGGACGCCAAATGTATCTATAATACCATGAACACCAATACATGTAAAACGGAAAAATAACATCCATCAAATGTATAAAGTGAAACAATTTTAAAATCAAATGCTTTGTATTGTCTTTGTTTTAAGATTAGTTAAGGAACTTAATGCAATTAACACCAATTGTAAAGTTTTGTGATATCCATGTAGTCTACCATTGCTATTGTTGTATAGTGGTACAGGTTTATTGTTTTGCTTCAATCTTTTAATACCAAAAAACATGTAAGCTCACTATGATGTATTGATTGTTTATTATGACATATATACAAAAAACATTGTAAAATATATACATACATGTAACTAAATCAATATTCAGATCGATTGTACCTCGAAAAAATTGCTTTAGCTTATATGTTTGACTTGCAGATGTTGTGGTGAGTCTAGAGGTATGCTTGTGGACTAATTCATAATCTATTCCCCAAGCACTGTAAGGCAACCAGTGGTATGAAACACCAGCCGAAGGCAATCATTTTCAATATGTACATGTACTGTATGCGCACTTCTCTAAAACCCCTCAGCCCCCCCCCCCCCCCGCTTCCCACTGTATTATATACATAAGAATAGATGTGCTACATCATTAATTCATTCGTAATTTCCTTGCCATTGCCTGAATCCCGCGTTTCAAAGGTTCTCTGTCACATGCAACCCTTTCACCATGCAGTCTAGCATCTAGCACCTTTCTCAAGCCTACCCTCCATGAACTTTGCATTCTTCTAAGATCCCTGACACATTTATACGTTCTTTAGCAAAAAAATTCTGGCTCTAAGCATGATTCTGGGGATAAAAAGCGGAAGCGAAAGAGAACTCATGATGACTTTATGAAATCCCAGCAAGGATCGACCCCCCTCCTCCTTCCCCTCCCCTCCTCCTTCCCTCCCCTCCTCCTTCCCCTCCCCTCCTCCTTCCCCTCCCCTCCTCCTTCCCCTCCCCTCCTCCTTCCCTCCCCTTCCTCCTTTTCCCAGCACCGCTTCCACTTTTGCGTTAACAAGCTGACTTGCAAAAATCCAATATAACATTACCCAGTGTATTATGGCGAGCCACTACATCTCCACCCAATTTTCAGATAACTGCATGGCATGGTGCGCATCCAGTGCTTTGTCAGGATGTAAGCAAATGCCATTACTTCTGTTGTTAGAAGCAGACCAAGCCACCATTTGATGCTCCACTGCATTTCGTTGGGAACCATGTCAAACCCCAACCTAGGGGAGGGGACTACCTGTTGCCATGAGGAGGCATGCTCAGACAAAAGGAGAGCTGATGTCGTGTTTGTAAAATAATTTAAAAAAATAGCACTTTCTTTTTATATCATCTCTAAACAACATTGTCTGTCTGCGTTTTAAAAATAAAATAATGGACATATCTTGCACAAAGGAAAAAACAACAAATATATACTAGCAATAAACCCTTGGGGCACTAAGTGCAAATGACCATGGCCAAAGTCTGAATGTACTTGATGAAAGAGTGTTGGGAGGTGAAGTGGCACTATTTAATGATTGTAAAATTCATTATGACCTGGTTTGATGTACATGTAACTTCAATACATGTAGATAGATTAACCACATGGCCTACATTATTTCAAAACCAGAGGACGACATCATAATGATATGCTGAGTTTGATGATCAACCAATCACTGACTGAGCTCAACTTATGTTATATACATATAGATGGTAGACATGGGATAGATTGATCGGTATTGGGCCTTGTTGTGTGTTGTGCGACAATTGTAATTGTATAAACATGCTAGCTGCACTATTTTGATTGTGGCAGTTACCTAACATTTCTAGTATGGGTAGTATAAATTGAGTACACTTCTTGAAAGACGATGCCTTTAATTACAAGTTGATAAATGAATGGTGTATACTTCACTGTGAGCCTTTGTACACCTGAGCTTGGATAACATAAGGCAAAGCTACCATCTCAAACAGAAGTCTAAACCATACATGGAAGAGTCATCAATGATGGCATAGATTCAGTGGTCAGTGATGATTCTAGATAGAATGGTGCATGGCTCAATCAATCAAATTAATGGATGGTATGTAATCTACTGTATATACTGTTTTGATGCTTGCAGAGATATGCGATTGTGATTTGACTGAGCAAGTAGTGAAAAAATGATATGGAAGGAATGCATATTACCAAAAGAAAAATATCGAGATGGACTGTTCAAGCATTAGATAATGTAGCAAAGACTCTGCTAGACATACAATAAACCCAAACAACAATCTCTAGTTGGTGCATATACTCTATACAACAGGCTTCAAGTGGGAATCAATATCAAGGACAACCAGTATGGAGTACCATTATTACCAGCACATCAGGTTCATCAAAAGCATTGTGAAGGAGCCTAATCCTCTGGTACCCACTTTGGCTCCAAAATGCACATAAAGCAGTATTTCAAAAACACTACTCTAACTGAGCAATGATCAGATGTAGTAAGTGGCCATATGAAATTATTGATGGAGGTGAAAAGCCCAGCTTTCATGAAATATTACCTCTTTATAAGTGGACCTTCAGTTAGTCCTGATTTTCAAACTTACTGATGGAAGTTTGAACCCTTTCCTACCAAAACAGAGAGAACTATAGTAATAAAATTATAACCCACAATGATTTTATTGAGTACTGTTTATATATTTGAATTGGACTATGTAATTAATTTATGTTGCTACTCATTCTAGTGTCATTGGTTTCACCACCACTTGGGGTTAAGATCCTCAATATCACATCCACATCCATGACCATATCATGGCAGCCACCACATGACCCAAATGGTATCATCACAAGCTATCAAGTCAGCTACACTCCACATGGCAAAGAGGAATGTCTTCATAATGTTGTTGGGGACACTACCAGTATTGAGCTGACTTCTCTTAAGCCACACACTGAGTACACCATACGTGTGAGAGCCAAGACAGTGGATTTTGGGTACTACAGTTCTCCATTCACTGCCAGCACACTTAAAGATGGTGAGTCAACATATCATTTCTCTATCATACGAGATATAAAATCATTCTCTCTGAGAAAGTTAGTGATATATACAGGATTTGAAGGCAACGGTGGTGGTGTAAAAAGTAAGGGAACTAGGGATATGATAAACACAGTAGTCCTATATTTAGCATTTTTTAGAATGGCATTGCATTTATGTTGCTAAATACATGTGTAGGAATGTTGTGTTATCATATCTCCAATCACTTGTTCCCTACACCACCATTGCCTCCAAATCATATGTGTACCACTAACTTTCTCAGAGAGAATGTTTCTATATATTGTGTAATCAAGCAATGTGAACTTTATAATAATTCCAATGAGCAGAGAAATGCTTGATAAAATATAATCTAAAAGTACTTGAAGACCCAATATGTGAAATATATATGAATTTAGTGAATCCTTTCTCAAATGCTAATGCCCTTGTTGGTGAACCACAGAGAGCCACACTTTTAGTTCTCCTTTTGGGAATGTGGAGCCTACTTCTTTGTCCATTTGTGACAAGAAAGCCCTCCTGCAGGTCATGGGAGAGAGGCTCAAATACATTTGTACTCATGACAGCCTCTTACAGCTCCATAATGCATTTGCAATTCCTAAATTAATGTACCTCTCACCTTATTTCCTGTCACCAAGTCGCCACCTTTATGACAATGAACTGTGGAACATGTTAAGTTCAATAACAAACACCCTTCTTGATGATCGTGCATGGTTGCAAGCCTCTCCCTGTGAAGTCTGGAGGCCTTGGATTAAAGAATGCTGTTCACCTTGCTCCATTAGCATTTTTCATTTGCGGGTTGTGGAGAACTCACCTTTACCTAACTACCACCTTGTTTCCAGGAGTCGATAATCTACTGCACAAGGGACACTTCTAGAATAACAAGGCACTTATGCAACTGCATACCTGCCCAGGGCATTGATAAGTGCCACAATTTCATTCCTAGAAATGGTGAGTGGGGTCGCATTTGCTTGTTCAGAGAACAGTATCTTTAATGTGGTACCAATTCCTTGGACCTGTGGAGTCATCACTCTCCCTTTGGGATTCTGCCATCGCTGAATGGTCCACAGGTCATAATGAACCTCCTCCCTCTGGCCCTATGTTATGTTAACAGAAATCATGGGATCTACCAAGGGCATTGCAGCTGAACTCTTGGCCACTGCCCCTGATCCTTTGTCCAAGGCGAGGCTTTTATCTGCCTCTAAAAAGGAATCTGGTTCTTGGTTGTGCACTCTACCAGTTACTTCCCTGGGTCTAAGCATGGATGATAATGCTATTCACATAGTGATTGGCCTTCGTCTGGGAACCCCCAGTTTTTAAGCGTTTGTCCTACACTGCAGCTGGAAGCCGGAAAACCACCATCAAAGCGACCTTTACACTCGGCCATTTATTTTAACCTGTAACCGCCATCTTGGAAAATGCCATATTCATAGTTATTAAATGTATACATGTAGCGTGTTCTAAGATGGACGCTTTTTCTGACGGCTATACTTAGTATAGCCGTCAGAAAAAGTGTCCATCTTAGAACACGCTATACATTTATACACCCATCTGTCCACTATACCGAGGATAAGGGATTTTCACATCTCTGTGGCAGTTGGTGCAAACAAGCCTCGTGTTCGTAGCCTATTCGATACGCCATACGGGTATGGTACATGTAGCTTCCGCTATTACAGTGTTGCGTAGGAGAGTGCTGCCAAGACAGGACTTGCACTTTTCTCATCAGGAGAGATTACACTATCCATCCGTTCGTTAGTTATGTGCATCACTACAACTAAAGACTAGTAGCAAAGCGAATTCCATTCGCACGTGGTTGCCAGGTCGATAATTAGTTGGTAACTAGGTAGTTAATATTCATCAGGGGCGGAGGCCTAATGCAATGTATTGAATCCCCGGCCTGGGTTAGATATTGTTCACGAGGAAAAGGCCATCACCCTAGATTACATGTACATGTATCCCAACAGCCCACCTATTAAAATGAAACATATACCGCGCAACCAGCACTGATGAAGGAGGAAGGTGAAGTATACAACGATATAGTTAGTGGTCTCAGTACTAGTGTGCAAAAAGGGCACGTCGTCAAAGACGCATGACTGTGAAAGCTATACCACCCAGAATGATCTTTTAATTTGCTATAGATCAAACGGCACAAAGAACATGAAACAAGAGCATTGTCTACACGGGCCGAGGATGACTAAAAACATGCCGAGTGGTGAAGCTTATACGTTGACGTTGGGGGTTCGTACATCATAACAAGATATAAAAATTTAATTAAAATAAAATTGGTGATGTAGGATTTCTAGACAGCAATTGAGTAAAAAGTAAGAAAACAAGGAATTACGGATATTATGCATTCATTAAATTATATACCTACATTTAGCACAGAATTTCAGGCAGGTAATTTGCTAAATAATGTAGGTCTGTAATATTTATAATTTAATGAATGCATAATATCCGTAATTCCTTGTTTTCTTACTTTTTACTCAATTGCTGTCTAGAAATCCTACATCACCAATTTTATTTTAATTAAATTTTTATATCTTGTTTCATTCCTTTTTCCCCCCCGGCGGGTTCCTACTTATACGTTACATGCATGAGGGCAAACGAAAGAAGGGCAACCTTAGAATATAATATAGAGCATCACATCACAGCAGTATAAGACAGTTTGATCTGCTCACTTGCTATCAACATTAAATCATATAATATAAACAGCTAAGTATCTGAACTGGCATGTAAGCAACACCCAGTCTCTCAGCCAGGTTATTTTGAAAGGTGAGGGGACCCCTATAAAAGAAGTATTAGTGGAGGAGAGGAGGTATTAGTATCGAAGGAACAACATATTATGCTCAGACCACAAATGCCCTTACCCTGGCCCCAACCAGAGCATCATGATATTTAATGCCATTTTCTAATGCCTAGCCTAACACGCTTTTCATTAAACCACTATGGATTACCAGCTACCAAAATTGGTTTATCTGGATTAACTTGGCCATTTACACCAAAGATGCTTACCAGATTGCTTGCCATTTTCATATGTGATGTGCAAAAGGACCACCACTGAGTACAGCACAGAATAGTTCTACCATCATGGCCAAACTGTATGCCCATTATATCCAGCTGTGCTGGGGCAAACAGGTGGAGAAGGAAGTGATTCGTGAAGGAGGGGAAGGAAGAAGAGAGGGAGAGGAGAGAGGAAGGGAAGGGAGAAGGGGGAGAGAAGGGGAAGGGAAGGGAAGGGAGAAGGGGGAGAGAAGGGGAAGGGAGAAGAGAAGGGGGAGAGTAGGTGAAGGGAGGATGGGGAGGAGGTGAAGGGAGGAGGGGAGGAGGTGAAGGGAGGAGGGGGAGGAGGTGAAGGGAGGAGGGGGAGGAGGTGAAGGGAGGAGGGGGAGGAGGTGAAGGGAGGAGGGGGAGGAGGTGAAGGGAGGAGGGGGAGGAGGTGAAGGGAGGAGGGGGAGGAGGTGAAGGAGGAGGGGGAGGTGAAGGAGGAGGGGGAGGTGAAGGAGGAGGGGGAGGTGAAGGGAGGAGGGGGAGGTGAAGCAGGAGGGGGAGGTGAAGGGAGGAGGGGAAGGGAGGATGAGTAGGGAAAGAGAAGGGGGAGAGTAGGGGAAGGGAGGAGGGGAGGAGGAGGAGGTGAAGGGAGGAGGGGAAGGGAGGTGAAGGGAGCATGGGACGGGAAGATGGGAAGTGAAGGAAGGAGGGGAAGGGAGAAGGGAAGGGGAGAGGAAGTGACGGGAGGATGGGAAAAGAGAAAGAAGGGGGAGAGGAGGGGAAGGAAGAAGAGAAGGGGGAGAGGAGGGGAAGGGAAGGGGGAGAGGAGGGGAAGGGAAGGGGGAGAGGAGGGGAAGGGAAGGGGGAGAGGAGGGGAAGGGAAGGGGGAGAGGAGGGGAAGGGAAGGGGGAGAGGAGGGGAAGGGAAGGGGGAGAGGAGGGGAAGGGAAGGGGGAGAGGAGGGGAAGGGAAGGGGGAGAGGAGGGGAAGGGAAGGGGGAGAGGAGGGGAAGGGAGAAGGGAAGGGAGAAGAGAGGATGAGACAGGAGGGAAGTAGTCTCGTACCCAGACCCAAATGTACGTAACGATGATTATTGCTTACAGTATAGCATCACGTACAGAGAGGGTCTGGGAATGAAGTCGTGGGAAATGGTTCTATGTTACTGAATTTTGTGGAACCAATCAAATTGCAGCGATTTGTGACGTTACATTCCAACGCTACGGCCCATCAGCTAATTGCATTTCTAGCATACCAATCGCAAAACCACACCCAAAGTGTGATCGGAAGGTAGTATTTCCAAGTCAGCGTTAGACCTAGATGGTTTTATGGCTCTTGCGTCAGAAAGACTACAGTAGGTTACTTAACTCTTTGCCGAAGCCAGCATATACCTAGAAGGCATTTTCCGCGCATGGTTTAGCGGTGCTGTCTCTTTGTCTCATCCACTGTACCCTCCTTACTCCTTGGACCAAGCTCTTACCTCTAGGATTGGTAGGTCTAGGCTGGCCACCTGACGATACTTCCCATCTTTGGCCGAAGCCACAAATTGTACGTGCGGGGTGCGCTCTTATTAGAAGATGCCCTTCCCTGACAGTGACTTTGCAATCGGGTGATAGGGGCTGAGAGGTTGGCCTCGGGATGGCCACTAAAAGCGAGGAATCCCCTATGCGTATTAGGGCTTAGCACGAGAAACAGTACCCAGTTTTCTAGGTTTTTTTTTCACAAAACCACCGACGTCGGACGGGACCGACTAGACCTGGCACACTGCCCAAGTATTAAACCCTAACGGTGAGTAACCCTTAGCCTAAGTCTACAATTTGCGACCACCCGCATAGGTCATAATTGATTTCGTGACGCAGCGGAACATTTGTGACGACATAAAAGTTATGTAATTATCAACATTCCAACGACATTCCAAGAACCATTTCCCACGACTTCATTCCCAGACCCTCTGTACGTGATGTTATACTGTAAGCGATAATCATCGTTACGTACATTTGGGTCTGGGTACGAGACTAGGAGGGAAGAGGACGAGCAAAGGAGGGGATAGCAAGCACAACATCACACCTGTATAGATAACTCGGCAACATATCCATGGGACATAGCACACACAAACATACACCCACCTGGTGTTCCCTTTCCTCTTCCCCATCTCCACCTAATAACAATGGCCAAGAACAGCTCACAACTGGCAGACACACATATTTGAATTAAAACAATATACCTTCCCCTGAGCAGCAGTGCTTGTGACCATGTCAAGAACAAAGTTTAGTAGCAACTACTATGGGGTTTATTACCGTTAGTTCCAAGGATGCTCTATCATGGGAGAGACATGAGTTATGAGGTTACCAGTGCAGCTTGAATGAACATGCAGCACCTGATTTGCTCTGGTCAGTCTGGTGGGGACCACCAGTGGACACGCATTTGTGAAGGATATTCCCGTTAATGAAAGTAGCAACCATGCATGCACTGAACAGAACTCACTTATAAATGGTCCTACCAGCGCTAGCAGGCCATCGGCCAGCTTGCATAGCGTACTGAGCTTACATTAGTCTCGTACCCAGACCCTGATTCCCACAGCTGCGGATGGATTACATCACCGCTACGTGGAAAGAGGGTCTGGTGAACTGCTGTACTCAATTCTGTCCAGGGTCACCAGAATGTTGGGGAACCAATCAGATTCGAGGTATGGAGTAATTGCATACCTTAGTTATTATCGGGAGTTATTGGTAACTGCGATGGTGTTGGAGGATGTACGGCGAACGATCGAGTGAGCGGGTGAACGTAAGGGTTGTTTTACACATACGACAAACACTTCCCAATCATCGTGACGTAGACGTACTACTGGATCGGGATGTCTTCGTATGTCTTGCAACTGGCATGGGAGTCACTTTGTTAAGCCGTTTCTGCCTTGGGCATTTGATGCGCGGTGGGAGGAAGGACAACGAGCGAAGCGTTGTTTGGAAACGTTTTGTCCTTTCTCCTCTGTCAGTTGCGTTAATTAATTATTCAATTAACTAATTGCCTTCGTGTTGACGCTAAACATATTCATAAATACGTCACTGCATTCCTCCCGACGTTAGAATGATAATGTTATGTAATCGCGGGACAAAATTGAGTACAGCAGTTCACCAGACCCTCTTTCCACGTAGCGGTGATGTAATCCATCCGCAGCTGTGGGAATTAGGGTCTGGGTACGAGACTAAGCTTACATGAGGGGGGGGGGGGGGGGGGGGGGGGGGGGGGGGGGAGCAAATAACATTGTAACTCGCAGACGACTCGCAAGAACACACGCAAAGGCCAAACGGTATACTCCTACCTCGTAGGATTTCTTTTCCTTTGGATTTGCGTAGTAGGCCTTCACGCTCCTTCTTAATATCTATTACGTTCCGGATCAAGCCAGTATTGCGCCTTCGTGCTATCCTTCAGTTCTTACTTTCAAAATCGGCTTCGGCTGTAGCGCTTCCTGTCTTTCTCTAGTTGGGCGTGGCCCGCCCTTCGCGTATTGGCGGAAGGTCGGGTTGCAAGCCTATACCTGGATTTGTTCTGCTGCAACGGGGATTGCAGTCCAATCGGATTGCAGCGTTCAAGTGGGTCCCATTATCACCCAATTAGCGGCTGATGTGAGGTAATGATAGGCAGCTGTTCCTTCCATTTAACTTACATGTATATGAATTTTCATGGAGCGGACAAACATTGCGAATGTGTTACAGAGGCAGCTAAAGAGTTGCGCTGCCCTGCTACTATTATGAAGCCTGAACAACAATGCGAAGGGCGGGCCATGCCCAACTCATCGACACCGCACCCGAAGCAATACATGTACATATATATCTTGAGCAGCTGCTCTGCAGACACACAAACCGCATTATCACCACGTAATCTAGCGCTCAATAATCACTACCAGAATGTGCAATAACATAACGATATTCACAACGATATTACATAACACTCCAGAACAAATCTTGGTACAGTAGCGGCTCACTAATCAGACCACGCGGTAATAAGACCACTTAACCGCCCGATTATAAGACCACTTCGCCAATCCGACTACCGTCTAATAAGACCACTAGTGTATAAATATTGGAGGGGCGTTTTTGTGTACCTTTCTTTCTCTAAACAGGCGATCAATGAAGTGGTTTCCTAATACAGTTGGTACCCACCATGCATTCGATTGCGGAGAATATCGACGATTCCGTACTCATGAAGTTAGCAATGTCTATGACACACACGAGCCAGCTCTAAGCTTGCTTTACAATCCTTGGCATAATTGTTCATCCTTCCAGCTGTTATTTTGTTACGATTCGTTTGTTTATCTGCTACTGGTATTCTAATCAAAGCGCATTTCGAAAGGCGGGAAACTCGCCAGTAAGACCGAAACGGTCGTATTGGCGAGTTTTACCACAAGATCCGATTGTCCCGGGGTGGTCTTATTAGTGAGCCGCTACTGTATAGGCTTGCAACCCGACCTTCCGCCAATACGCGAAGGGCGGGCCACGCCCAACTAGTCTTTCTCTTCGAGCTCTCCGACGTGAAGGCATTTTGACATAAACAAACCGTCACGTCATGTACACGTGTTTCCGGTGCAGTCAGTCGTTACTGACCTCAACATCAACCACAAGTTACTGCTGGATCTCCCTTTTATGGCTTTCAAGGCTAACGGCTAAAGATCGAAATTGTGTTCAGTATAAATCAAATTCGGAAAGTAATAGTACCAAACAAATTCGGCAGAAAGTTTCTAACTTGTCTCCTACAGTTCCTTTAGAAAACGGCTAACATTAAACTTCAATCGTGACGAAGATACAATGCAATAAACCTCTTATCCGAGCGAATCTTATCTTATCAGATCCAGATGGAGAAACTTTTTTTAGGTTCGAGCGTGGGAACGAGTGAGCGTTTCTCTGTTGTCTGAGCTTTCTAAGCGTCGGCAGTTTTACTAAGTGGTAGGTACTCGACTGCTGTATCCAAATACGCTCGCTAAAGTCCTACTGATTCTACGGCACATCGGCAATAGTGGAATCGGGTATTTTGCTAATCGTATTCATCACACTTCAAATCCTACATAGGACCTACTAACGTAGGTTCTGATAATTATGTAAGTTCTGTCTAACGTAGGGGATTATACAATGTATACATGTAAGTAAACCTATACGCGTACCGTTATTGATATAGTAATTCAATTTGATCAGGTAACACACGGCTGTTTTATTTCCATTGAACCTGTGACAAAAAGGCTACGCCCCGTGATACGAAATTTTTTACAGATTGCTCTGGTACTTTTTCCGCCCTTATGAAGTACCCTGAAACTTTTATAATATAACTGAGATAATTTTGTCTGTTAGATTTTCAATAAAACTCGTGGTGCCGCGATTCCTAGCTCACGCAGTATGCGTTTTGAATATTGCAATATTTCCGCGATGTTTGACGCTATTGACCTCTCATACCTCAGGCTAGCTTAACCTGGCTTACTTGAATCGTGATGCCATTTTAACACTTTGGCCCACCATCCAGCACTCTTGACTCCATTAGGCTGTGCTGACTAGTGAAGACACATGAGAATAAATATGGTATTACTGTTATTGAGCATATTGCATCTACGTATACGTAAGCTTAAGTAGGAAGTGTTGCACTCTGAATTTGAGGAAAGACCTTTAAGTAGTGTTCCTTCACAATGCACGTAAGCCTGAGGATTGTGGGTGGTTTTATACGTAGCTGCAAGCTAAAGGTTGAACTGGGAGTGCATGGACTGGGTCATCAACCCACATCCGTCTTGGTATGCTGGGAACGAATCCAATCCACCCTTGATCTCTTCTCACCCTCCAGAAACAGCAAACTGAAAATGGAGTCAATTCTATCTCCAAGCTAGATGTATCACCGACTAGTGATTTGAAAGAACCTGCTGTACCAAGGCTAACTCCTGCCTCCTTCAACCACCTGAAAGAGTAAGTGGCCTGTGAAATCCAAATCCATCCATATATGCAGTTGCATAAAGGAGCACCAATTGCATCACAAAGGGTTGTGGGAGGGGCCAATAATAGCATGATGAGTGTTATTGTATATGTACTGAGTTAATACCTTCTCAGCATTCTGAGCCTATTCCATGGCAACCCCAAATCAGCCTTGAGTGCCAGCCCTATGATCCCTGCAGACTTCAGCAAACGCTCCTTCTCCGTTCTGTCCATGAAGGATTTCAGTTCAGTCTCAAATATGACAGTGGAGCTCTCTGCACCTAGTGCTATTCATTTCATTAGCCCGACGCTTCCTGCTGCATTTACTGAGCTGGCTGATGGCTGCTCGTGGCTGTGTTATCCACATAAGAGTCAAAGGCTGAAAAAAAGACCATGTGTTAGTTTGATACAGTAACATTGCATGTATGTACTTACTGCTCCTCCTGTAGGTAGTTGTGTACTGCTGTTTTGAAGACGTTCATGTACAACTTGTGCTGCTATCAAGTGCATCTATCACAGCCATCATGCCTTTTGGTGTGCATACCATAGATACTGACTTTGAGGCAGCCTGCAATCCATGCTTGTAAAATGGTTTACATGCCATGTTAAGCACATGTACTTGGAATCCTGTACCAGTTATATGGATGCACTTGTATTGGTTCTTTTACACCACCTGCATTTCCTTATGCCACAATGTGCAGAACAATTGTGGGAGGATCTCCTCCTGGTCTGGTTGAGACACTGATGTCAAATGCAACCAATAGACTATCACTAGCTACTGTAGGCTCTGCACTGGTATGTAGGCTCTGCACTGGTATGTAGGCTCTGCACTGGTATGTAGGCTCTGCACTGGTATGTAGGCCCTGCACTGGTATGTAGGCTCTGCACTGGTATGTAGGCTCTGCACTGGTATGTAGGCTCTACACTGGTACATGTATGTAGGCTCTTGCATTGTTGGTTTGCCCTTGGCTTAGACTCCTCTTTGAAGTTTGCACCGCCAATCGGCATTTGTGGTAGGATTCTATGGCTACATGTATTTATGAGGTGGTGCGCATTATTCATGATGTGGATGGTGTGTTGTTATGTATTTCTGTGAGTGACAGGAACTGCGGCACCACGAGTAAAACGCATATTCTTACGTGAAAAAGATTGATCGTTCCACTTTTGCGACTTTTTGTACACTTATAAGGGCGGAAAAATAGATACGAAGGTCAGACTGAATGGCATTTTTCACGCCACTTGGTGAGTACAATATGCGCGTAGCGAAGTGTAGAATCACGCTACGCGTTTGGACGTGCGTTTAAGATAAAATAAAAACCAAACTAGTTTTACTAGTTAGAAACGGTTTCAAGATGTGCGTTACTGCTACACGTTTTGCATTTTTGATCGGTGAACTTTTAATGAGATGGCGGCTAGCCATGTTTTACTTGAACCGTTAATAATGTCACTGTGTTCTATTTATAAGCCTTTTGTCCACTCGAAACAGCCGTGAACAATACCTGAATAATCTTTCCTGTATAAATGATAACTGCACACCGGAAATTATTTTTAATTACTATAACTATAATTGCAACTGACCGAAATAAATTGCGATTGGAGCTTAAAATAGATGTTGAAAGTTCGAACTTGAGAATTGAGTGATTCAAAAATGTGTTCAGTGCATTACTGATAATGATATTCAGGGTTATGGACCAACCTCATAATTATCCATATGCATGTACATGTACATTCTACTAAGTTAATTGTGTCTTGTATTTGCAGAAATTTAATATGCAATTCACAATACTGCACACACGAAGCACCTATATATGTAAAGTGATGGCAAATCACCACATGATCAATGCTGCTGAACTATCTTGCCTCAGAAACTGAATAGCACATTCATACAGCTAATGAATGTGTGCGTTTGAACCAGAAAATCGCTTCCTACCAAATGCTATGTCAGCAATTATGTTTGCTAAAGGTGTTGTGGGATGAGCATCTTCTGGGGAATCACTAACTCAGTGGAGACATTACAGTGTGGACTGGAGCAGGCACAGCCCTCGGTGGCATGATGTTGGAGAAACATCAGCACGAAGAGGTCTGAGTGATATCAGCAAGACTTTTAAGTGTGCAAGCGGGATCATCTCCACTATACATGTACTGAGTAGCACTACAGTTACTCATTATTTTGCTGGCACCCAAGTGGAGTGGTCGTTAATTTGGAGAAGGCCCATTGTGGGGAGGATTTTATGAACAGATGATAAAGTCTATTCAGAAAGGATGTCTGAAAAGTGTCATAGGCCATGCTATAGGCTTACCTTTGATGAGTTAATAACCGGTATTGCACTTTCATATGAGTCACGTGATGATCTAGATGAGCCACTCACATCAGCACACCTACTGATAGGTCGTTGTTTGACAGGTCTACCTGACCTACTTACACGTACCTCTAATGAGGATACTGAACACACTGCACCTACCTCATCAGCTGACATTACCAGACAAGTGAAACATTTGAATGTAATATTGAGTCATCAGTTTCGGGAAGCACTGGAGACGAGAATACCTAGCTGAGTTAAGAGATCCTCACCATTTGTCTTCAAAGGTGCATACTGGGGACAGGTCTCCAAATGTTGTGGACATCATCGTTGTCCATAACGATAATCACCAGAGGTTGATGTGGAAATTGGAGGTTGATGTGGAAATGGGAGGAAGGTAGAAGTCTCCTACATGTAGAGGGGCATGATGGACTTGTTTGAAGTGCCTTAGTCCGAGTACACTCCAGGACAGGATCTGTTGTGTTAAAACGACCCATCCAACTTCTGTACCCTCTAGAAATATGTGATTTTGAGGAGAAAGCAGCACTGTCAAGTGTGTATGTGAAGGGATGATGGAAACTGTTGTTCCAGCTAGAAGAACCTGTTACATGTAGATGCTCTACAGGAAACACATCCCATCAAGTGAGAAAAAAAGGCTGAATCAATTGTTGGAGGAAAGTGACAGTGAAATTGACTAGTTCTGACTAGTAGTAGGAATTGCGCATAGCTATTATGTAATATGATGAAATATTGTGTGAATTATAGTGATTGTGAATCTATGTGTGTGAGATTGCCTGCGTGAATCTATTCTTATACCCTGGAAGATTTCTTACAATCTATACCCTTAGTGAAAACTGCTCAGATGCATCCCTCCTGGACTAATGGAAGTACTTGTTGCAATAATGGGGCTATGTTTATGCCGAAGTCAAGCACTTTGATACAATGGTACTGGCAGGACCATATGGATGCCAGGTGCACACCTTGCTTGATGCGTGTGGATATTTTTAAAAAATGCTTTGAATTATACGGGCTTGTTTCAAAGATGGTTCAGATTAGGGTTGTCATTTTAGTGTTTGGATGTCTGTATACTCTTTGTCTTTACATGTAATTTTAGACAGTTGTGCACTCGATGCAAAGGTTATTAGTTATTGAGGTTAGTTCACTGTCCTCCTCTCCCTTCGCACCAGTTCACTGTCCTCTCCAGCCACCTCACACCTGCACAACAGTTGACTCAGGGGCGGATCCAGGATTTCAGAAAAGGGGGGGGGGGTTCTTAATGAATAATGATTAATTAAAGTGGGGGAGGGTGCGGGAGGGGGTACCCCTCTCGCCTAGCTAGGGGGCCTGGAGGAGCGCTGTAAACTCCTCCAGCGGGGCCTGGGGCAGAGCCCCAGACGCCAACGCTTTTTATTTATATCATGCTCAAAACACTTCATAAAACTGCGTGCAAAAATAAATTGTATATATTTTTCATGAATCAAAAAAATTCAGCAATTTACGATTATAAGATTTGCTGGATCTATGTACTACAATCGCATGCTTGAAACAGTTTTCTGGGATTTGCTCGCAGATTTCATCCACAGGTACTCTTTCTTTGTGGTGCACGCATGCATGGAAATCGAAGCCAAAGATGCCTTCTCATTGATTAACTAGCTACTTCGGCGATATCCATGACCGTTTACAAGTATACGGTGCCTCGATCTCTCATCTATAGGATCATTTTCATGTTTAATTATATAGATTGATGAATGCATACTTTAACTGCATGCATACTTGAGTAAGAGTTTTATAGTTTTATAAATGTCCTGTTTTGTTCTTTAGAGTGCTGTGTGATATTGTATTTTATTGCCATATTGTAGAAGACTTTTAAATTGCATCGCCTCTTGCATGGTTGCATTATGATTCACATTGCATAGAGACGAGCGAAAGAAAATCGATTCCGCTATCACAGAACAAGCAATCGCTATAGAGATCGTTTTAAATCACGTATAGTAGATTGTAAAACCTTCTGCACTGACCGAAAATCCGCCACAGAAAGATGGGTTCAAAACAAGACAAAATCGCGGGTCCGTTACACGAGGCACGCGCACGCTGAACTTAAGAAGCCATCCTTTAGAATCGCCGTTACTTTTTGTTTAGCATCAGTACAGAAGCTATGTTGCTTGAAGAATACAATTGTAAAGACAAAACCTCAGGCGCCCCTTGCTTACGCAAGTAAGCACCACGGCGACGCGCTTATATGTAAGAATGATTGATCAATCTACATGTATGGTTAATAACTACTATACATGTGAACACTCAGTAACTTTTTATTTCGCGGCATTGAAACTCTTAAACGTTCACACACGTGATCTACAACAATAAAATGTTTATTAATACACATGCATGTACATTTTGTCCCGCGCGCCCGGGCTGCGCGCGATGCGCGCTGCTGTGTGCAAAGTAAAATTCTACGCCGTGGGGAAAAAAAAAGTATTTTGGACAAAAGGGGGGGCTGCAACCCCCCCTCCCCCCCGTATCCGCCCCTGTGACTGACCTCCTTTCCAGCTACATGTACCTCACACCTTTTAAAAATAGGTTTTCAGAAATCTGGTTAGTTGATCTAGGTTGTTCTACATTTTAGAACACATAATGGCTTAAGGACAAACAACCAAATCATGAAACAGAGCCATAGTGACTATAATATACGGAGAGATCCTAAAAACGGTGCAAATTAGCCTTTGATCACTTATGTATAATGATCATACCAAGGTACCAGTAGAATATTTAAAATTATATGAATAACCCAGGGACTATTCCATTGTATCCCGATCGAAGCTCTCATCTTAAACCATGCATATTGTGAAGCATGAAGCAATCTCATAAACGCATACAACAGGACCGATTTTAATAAACAGTAATAGTTAAGGCCTGATTACTTGAATGCACATAGGAACTGTATAGTAGTATACATTAAAAAATGGGCACTTAACTACATTCCTTCAGGGCAACAGT
Source organism: Spongilla lacustris (assembly GCA_949361645.1). Taxonomy (NCBI): domain Eukaryota; kingdom Metazoa; phylum Porifera; class Demospongiae; order Spongillida; family Spongillidae; genus Spongilla; species Spongilla lacustris. The sequence goes on along the minus strand of OX442416.1, from coordinate 5,732,848 downwards.
GATGAGAAAATGTTTCACAAGCGAAAGTTGTTTACCTGATTACCATACACTTAATAACTAACATCAAAAGCATAATCCTTGTGTAGAAATGATTGGAGATTAGAACACTGTAGGACTATTACACTTTTTCCTTTATTGTTATAACCCTTGTTCCCTTCCTTTTTACACCACTATTGCCTTCAAATCGTATATATACCACCAACGTTATCATAGGGAATGGTTTTATGAACCTAGCTGTGTTACTTTAAATTGATGTACAGAGTAGGGATTTCCCCATTAGTGGGCCATGTTTGCTGCTAATCTCTTCTAAATATGTCCTGCCTCTCTATGGAGAAGTCCATCAACTGATATCACAAATATGGTGTAAAGTATCCTCTTCTTCTCATTAGTTCAGTTATACACGTAGTTCCAAACTCCAAGACTGCGTGAACGGTTGCGATGAGATGGAGCATCAGCAGCGTCAATGACCTTGATGTCAAATAATGCCTCCACCTGAGGTTGCCATGCACCTCTTATCCCCAAATCAAGTCTCCGCCCATCATCTCCTGTGCTCGTATATAACATGTACGTCATTATTTATAATTGTGCGCTGCATTGTATTATCCAAGTTGCATTAAATTCTTTTAATATTCGCAGCATTAAATATTGTTCATCAAGATTCTCAACGTATCCGTGCACTTTACCCCAATCTATATTAAACCTTGCATTGGGGGACAAACTGATTACTGGCAAGAATTTTACCCGTACAAGCTAAGCTAAACGTATAGAGTGTAAAGTCTTAGGGTCCTTCTTCTGTACATTGATGAATGATGCTAGGGATATGTATGCTTTTAGTTTGCATGAGATTGCCTACAATATTCGTATACGTCTTGTAGTGCGATCACGCGATCTAATGTGAATAAAGGTGTCAGAAGGATGCAGGAAGGTCCCGTGCGATTTGATCGGAGCTACAATATTTCGTTACATGGTTCAGCAGTACGACACTGATCCCAGTGAGGATCTACAGGCGCTGTCACTTAAGACCAATCTTAAGCATACAGGTCTTTTTTTTTGTATGTAGGATTTAGGCATGTGCTCTTACATATCATCATGTACCTGCAATATCTTCTTCACACTTGACATATTCAGGCCATTATTTGACTTAATTGTAGCTGAGGCCATGCAGTATTTGGCTTGTAGCTGCCTGGCAGGACATCTCGGCCACAACTGTCTAGAACTGTTGGTGCAATTAAGTCAGGAGTACTAGTTCTGCATGAAACTTGGATCAGGTCAATGAGACCAGACATAGAGCAGTAGTGATGGCAGCAGATGCTGGAGAAAGTTCCAGCTAAGCTATAGGTAGATAGCTGCTGTAATCACAAGGTTGCATGCCTGTTGAACCGGGAGTGACCCAAATGGCAGGGTAATGGATCCTAGGGAGATGGAGACAGAAGGGGAGGAGAAGATGGCAGAAACGTGTACATGTGTGTGTGTACGTGTGTTCCATATACGCGTTTGGATGCATATGTACTGGTAAAATCTATTCATCGTAGGAGCCTTCTTCCCACAACATTTAACGACACAAATATGAATCAACAACGTAACACCCACTAGCAGTGACCATCCCGAAAAACATATCGCAGTAGCCACAGATAACCCAGTATTGGGCGAGTGTGCCGCCATAAATACTCGGTAAACAAATGGCGGGACAAATAGAAAACAAAGTAAAAGTGGATATGTAGCCAATTGGAGAAGCTGTTTTAAGGCTCTCCATTGCTGGTTTCCAGAGGTATTCAGTATACGATGCCTGTAAGCTCTGTGGGCTACGGTTATCACCATGACTACCATAGCAATGACGGTGATGACAATTATCACCTCACATGGGCCGTAGAAAAGAGCAAACTGCTCTATAACTCCGGCGTGAAGAGTATCCGGAGGGCAGTTGTTTCCGCTTCTCGTATCCAACACCATTAACCTGATAAACCATAAGTTTTTGTTGTAAAAGGTATAGCTGCTATCACCGCAGGCACGATTAGTGATGTAACAACGTACAGCATCTCCAACTTCTTGAAGTTTTTTTGAAATACAGCAAAGCAGAAGAGATGGAACGTCACCCACGCCGTAAACAATATCTTCAACCATTGTGAGTAGAGATTCATACATGCAATTGCTGCGCACAGAGGATTAAATACTTGTGGTTGTTCGAAATGCTTCCAGCCAATTAACATTTGAAAACCGCCTGCCATTCCAAGCAACATGGCGGAGAGATCTTGGTACAATGCCAAACGATAAACTGTCTTCTTGTAGAGCTTTGTAGCCCCCACCAGCACCGCTGCCAGGAGACATATAACAGCGGAGGCAAGATTGGTCGAACTGCTAATGAACAAAGCCATGTGCGATAAAGCGCAAGTTGACGTATTGTTACCTGCCATTACTTTAACACCGCATCCACGAGATACGCGGGGAAATTTTGGGACATTTGTGATAATTCCATCATATCGTTTTTTCGACTGTAAAAATAATAAAATCAGAAAGCTCGCTCATTTATAAAGTTTTTTGGAATGGTGCTCTATAAATAGCTCCCTGTTACATGAAAATGTCGAATGGGTATACATAGTTTTTGATGTGGTAAATGCCCTCGGGTAGCCTACACTTTTTTCAGGGTCATGTTTCCCACCACCTTGAGTATTATTGAATCAAAATTGCATTAAATGTGGGTTATACAGGAGGGTACATAAATTCCTTTTCAAAACGGCCAATGCTTCTATTGCACTCGTTTCTGTTATAAGTTACAAGGCATTTTCGCTCGCGGTAGGCAGGGGGCGTGGTCCGCTCATCCAAAGTGCCAGCGAAGGCAAGTTTTCCAAGTTCTACCAAAACATCCAGTCCGTAACTGTCTGGATAGAGTCATGGTATGTTATTTAGTAAGACAGAAAGGCAGGTTCTTGAAGTCCGCCCACGCAAAAATTCACTCGCGGTAATGCTGTTTTCACATTTCATAACCTTGCACTGCATATCACTCTGACCGTGAGAGTTGATTACATGCATTTAACTTAGAGCCACAATTTTAAAGCATTTACACAAAGTTTCATACAGTTTTTACGCATTTATTGTACCGCTCTAAAAGGAATACGTTATTTAAAAAAAAAATCTGTACCTCTTACGCTATAACGCTAGAACCACTCAACTATGCAATGACGTTTCAAGCCTATGGTATGTCTGTTTGAGATACAATAAAAGCAATATGCCTCATAATGATACATGTAGTGAAATCTTCACTCAAAACCAAGCAATTCTATCTAATCATTTATCGTTTTGCTCCAAAATAGACTAAATTTCTTAGCATTTCTCGTGGATGCGGTGTTAAAAAAATCGCGCGTGGTTTTAAAACTGCGCATAGAGTTTGTCAATTTTGATCAGATTAATTAAAACAAAATGGTATCAATTTTGATCTCGAGTTCCTACTTTTTCATGCGCATTTTAAACTCCGTGTTTGTCCCATGCAGTTACATTAGGAACAACGGGGTCCGACCGCCCTAGATCTTGCGGAATTGATTATATACCACAATTTATCAAGTTCAATCCTGGCGGAATGATTAATCCCCCTGTTCACGAGGAATAGGCCATCACCCTAGATTACATGTACATGTTTCCCAATAGCCCACTATAAAATGAAACTTTATTAATTTATATACCGCGCAATCAGCACTGATGAAGGAGGAAGGTGAAGAATACAACGATATAGCTAGTGCACAAAATCGGCATATCGTCAAAGACGCATGACTGTGAAAGCTATACCACCCAGAATATATGATCTTTTGTTAAAGATCAAATGGCACAAAGAACGTGAAACAAGAGCACTGCCTACAAGGGCCGAGGATCGAGGATGGCTAAAAACATACCGAGTGATAGTAAGGTACTCGTACAACATAATTATTATGTAAGTTCTGTTTAACGTAAGGGTTCATTATTATACAATGTATAAGTAAATGTATACGTGTACCATTATTGATAGTAATTCAATTTGATCAGGTAATAATACGTGAATAATCTTTCCTGTAGTAATTGCAAATGGCCGAAATAAATTGCGATTGGCGCTTAAAATAAGAATTGAAAGTTCTAACTTAAGAACTGAATGACTCAAAAATGTGCTCAGTGCATTACTGATAATGAAATTCAGTATTGTGGACCAACCACATAATCATCAATATGCATGTACATTCTACTAAGGTAAGATGCGTCTTTTGCTTTCGCAGAAATTTTGGAATATGCGATTCACAACACTGCACACACGAAGCACCTATATATGTAAAGTGATGACAAATCACGACATAATCAATGCCGCTGAACTATCTTGCCTCAGAAACTGAATAGCACATTCATATAGCCAATGAATGTGTGCTTTTAAACAAAAGAAATCGCTTCCTACCAAATGCTATGTCAGCAGCTATGTTTGCTAAAGGTGTTGTGGGATGAGCATCTTCTGGGGAATCACTAACTCAGTGGAGACATTACGTAGAGTGTGGACTGGAGCAGGCACAGCCTATTGTCATCCCTTGGTGGCATATAATGTTGGAGAAACATCAGTATGAAGAGGTCTGTCATGAGAGTGATATCAGCAAGACCTTTAAGTCTGCAAGCAGGATCATCTCCACTATACATGTACTGAGTAGCACTACAGTTACTCATTATTTTGCTGGCATGCAAGTGGAGTGGTCATTTATTCTTGAGAAGGCCCATGTTGGGGAGGATTTTATGAGCAGATGATAAAGTCTATTCAGAAAGGATGTCTGAAAAGGGTCATAGGCCATGCTTTAGGCTTACCTTTGATGAGTTAATAACCGGTATTGCACTTTCATACGTGTCACCTGATGATCTAGATGAACCACTCACATCGGCACGCCTACTGATAAGGTTGTTATTTGACAAGTGTACCTGACCTGCTTACACATACCTCTAATCAGGATACTGAACACACTGCACCTACCTCACCAGCTGACATTACTAGGCAAGTGAAGCATTTGAATGTAATGTTGATTCATTTCGAGATACACTTGTAGCAGAACATTAACATTTGTGTGTGATTAATTACATTATATAATCACGTATAATTATTGATCATTAATTAGAGTAGAGATCCACACACTAGAGACGAGAATACCTAGCTGAGTTAAGAGATGCTCACCATGCATTTGTCCTCATAGGTGAATACTGGGGACAGGTCTCCAAATGTTGAGGACATCGTCGTTGTCCATAGCGATATAATCACCCGAGGTTGATGTTGAAATTGGAGGTTGATGTGGAAATTGGAGGTTGATGTGGAAATTGGAGGTTGATGTGGTAATTGGAGGTTGATGTGGAAATTGGAGGTTGATGTTGGAAATTGGAGGTTGATGTGGGAATTGGAGGTTGATGTGGAAATTGGAGGAAGGTAGAAGATCTCCTACATGTAGTGGGGCATGATTGAGTTGTTTGAGGTGCCTTAGGATCTGTTGTGTTAAAATGACCCGTCCAATTTCTCTACCCACTATAGAAATATGTGATTGCGAGGAGAAAGCAGCACTGTCAAGTGTGTACATGAAGGGAAAAATGGAAACTGTTGTTCCAGAAGAACCTGTTAGATGCTCTACAGGAAACACATCCCATCAAGTGACAAAAAGGCTGAATCAATTGTTGGAGGAAAGTGACAGTGAAATTGACTAGTTCTGAACTAGTAGTAGGAAATTGCACATAGCTATTATGTGATATGATGTAATAACACGTGCAGAATAAAATGTTGTGTGAATTATAGTGATTGCAAATCTTTGTGTGTGAGATTGCCTGCGTGAATCTATTCTTATACCCAGGAAGATTTAAATCTATACCTTTAGTGAAAACTTCATCCCTCCTGAACCCATGAAAGTACTTGTTGCAATAATGGGGCTATGTTTATGCCGAAGTCAAGCACTTTATACTCTTTGTCTTTACATGTAATTTTAAATGGTTGTGCACTCGATGCTAAGGTTATTATTTATTGAGGTTAGTTCACTGTCCTCCTCTCCCTTCACACCAGTTCACTGTCCTCTCCAGCCACCTCACACCTGCACAACAGTTGACTCAGGGGCGGATCCAGGATTTCAGAAAATTAAAGGGGGGTTGTTAATGAATAATGATTAATAAAAGTGGGGGAGGGTGCAGGAGGGGGTACCCCGCCCGCCTAGCTAGGGGGCCTGGAAGAGAGCTGTAAGCAACCCCAGGCGCCAACGCTTTTTATTTATATCAATGCTCAAAACACTACATTAAACTGCGTGCAAAAACGAAAACGAAAATTGTAATTATTTTTCTTTAATCAAATCATTCAGCAATTTACGATTATAAGAATTGCTGGACCTATGTACTACAATCGGATGCTTGAAACAGTTTTCTGGGATGTACTCGCAGATTTCATCCACAGGTACTCTTTCTTTATAGTGCACGCATGCATGCATGGAAATCAAAGCCAAAAGATACCTTCTCATTGATTAACTAGCTACTTCGGCAATATCTAGCAAGCGCTCTACATGACCAGTTGCATGTTTACGGTGCCTCGATCTCTCATAGGATCATTTTCATGTTTAATCATTTGGATTGATCAATGCTTATACTTTTTAAAGAAAGAAAACTGTATAAATACTTGAGTAAGAGTTTTTATAAATGTCCTCTTTTGTTCTTTGGAGTGCAGTGTGATATTATTGGGGTATTGCCGGAGAAGACTTTTAAGTTATAATATATATCGCCTCTTGCATGGTTGCATTATGATTCATATTGCATAGAGACGAGCGAAAGAAAATCGATTCCGCTATCACAGAACAAGCAATCGCTATAGCGATCGTTTTAAACCACGTATAGTAGATTCTAAAACCTTCTGCACTGACCGAAAATGCCACAGCCCCGGAAAGCTTGCATGTGTTCAAGACAAGACTGACAAACTCGCGGGTCCGTTACACGAGGCACGCGCACGCTGAACTTCAGAAGCCATCCTTTAGAATCGCCGTTACTTTTTCTTTAGGCCACTCCAATAAGATTCCTTGTTTCCCATTTCAATATGACATATGAGGCATGCGGGCGGGCGGTTCATTATTCATTATTATAAATTGATACATGTATTAAACACAAACCACAACCTACACGTTATGCAACATCTTTTATATTTAGAAAAAGGTTGCCCTCACACAGTAAAAAGTTAAACGAAACTAAAGAAGCTCTTTACGGACCGGAAGGATGCTCAACAGCTCACACGCCCACTCAATGCGAAGCACGGTCATGTAACGGAACGTGACGTCACGCACGTAAATGTACATAGTAACATACCGTTTCTTCCAATCCCTTTATTCTATTATCCATACTGGTTCCCATCTCGATCCGCTTTAACTAAATCTATATCCAGGACTCGATAGATGTGCTTGGAAGACATGGTCGAATAGAATCTTCGAAAAACTCGTGAAAGGAGTGCTCTGCTTCAATATGCCAAGGAAGTAAAGTAGTTTTTCTAGACAAACACGAAACAGATACGTTCAAAAAAGCCACTTTTGATGTCTATGATTAATATAATGAACACGTGATCTAATAATGAATGAAAACATGCAGTACCAAATAAATAATGGAGCGGGCGGGAAATGGGAAACAAGGAATCTTATTCATGGGCGTACGCAGGGGGGGGTCGATGGGTTCGAACGACCCCCCCCCCCCCCGCTCGTTGAATCGGCCGGAGGCGGACAGCACCCCCCCCCCCCCCCCTCCCCCCCCGCTCGTTGAATCGGCTGAAGGCGGACAGCACCCCCCCCCCCCCCCCCGCTCATTGAATCCATAATTTTGCGTGACGTAAGGTCACCTTGTATAAAATTTCGACCCCCCCTTTCCCGAAGGCTGCGTACGCCCATGTTATTGTAGTGGCCTTAGCATCAGTACAGAAGCTATGTTGCTTGTTATTTAAAGAATACAATCGTAAAGACAAAATCTCAGGCGTCCCTTGCTTAAGCAAGTAAGCACCACGGCGTAGCGCTTACGTAAGAATGATTGGTCAATGTATAGTTAATAACTACTATTACATGTGAACACTCAGTAACTTTCTTATTTCGTGGCATTGAAACTTGTGAACTTTCGCACACGTGATCTACAGCAATAAAATGTTTATTAATACTTATACTATACATGTACATTTTGTCCCGCACGCCCGATGCGCGCTGCTGTGTGCAAAGAAAAATTCTTTGCCGTGGGAAAAAAAGTATTTTGGACAAAAGAGGGGGTTGCAACCCCCCCCCCCCCCCCCCCCCCCCCCCCCCTCTCCACTACAAGTACCTCATACCGTTTGATTTAAAAAAAATAGGTTTTCAGCAATCTGGTTAGTTGATCTAGGTTGTTCTAGCTTAAGGACAAACCACCAAATCATGAAACAGAGCCATAGTGACTATGATATACGGAGAAATCCTAAAAACGGTGCAAATTGGCCTTTAATTACTTTTTTATAATGATCATACCGAGGTACCAATAGAATATTAAAAATTATATGAATACCCCAGGGACTTTTCCATTGTATCCAGAAGCTCTCATCTTACGTCAAATTAAATGATATTGTGAAGCATGAAGCAATGATTATCTCATAAACGCATACAACGGGACCGATCTTAATAACCACTGGCTGTTCGTAAATCCTCTTCTTCTCATTAGTTCGGTTATAGTTCCAGACAACAAGACTGCGTGAACGGTTACGATGAGATGGAGCATCAGCCTGAGGTTGCCATGCACCTCTTATCCCCAAATCAAGTCTCCGTCCATCATCTCCTGTGCTCGTATACATGTACGTCATTATTTAGTTGTGCGCTGCATTGTATTATCCAAGTTGCATTCTTTTAATATTCGCTGCATTGTTCGTCACTGATTCTCAACGTATACGTGCGCATTACCCCAATCTTTATTAAATCTTGGGGGACAAACTGATTATACTGGCAGGAATTTTACCCGTACAAGCTAAACGTACATAATGGCCAATGGTAAGGTTGTTAATGCAAACATTGCCATACAGCTTTACTTCCAACCTGACGTGTTGAATGCTCACAGATATATGCAAGTATTTGGACTTGCACTCTATAATACAGCACTACATACATCACATGGATAGGTGTGCTCCTACAAAAATACAGCATAACATGAACAAATGTTTTGAAAAGAATTTACTGATATCAATCAAGCATCAGAAGATTTTGAGGTAATGTGTATAGTCCTTTTTTAAGCCACGTGCACTGTACTGTGTCCGCAATGTATTCATTGCCACTTCTTTTTTTTTTTTTTGAGAACTGATCTCTGCCATTTGCTGCACCTCAAGTTATCTTAGCATGGGCCTCAGTTGTGTCCGATCAACATTTTAGAATAGAAATGCATGTTCAGTTACATATACTAGCTCACACAACATTACCTACTATACGTAGCTCCAATATTTGTTGTCAGCTCCACGAGGTCGAAAGTGAGTCTCAAAATCTAACTAATAGGATTGTACATGTCTGCCACGATACAAATCTACCAAGTACGAATTAATAACTCCTCTGCATGCCATTGGCTTTGCCAACTCTAAAGCACTCAACTTAATGATCTGGGCAGCGCGAGAAATGTACCGTTTGCATTCCCCTTTGATGCAGAGCGATGGAAACCTCCTCCCGGCTTTACGGCTCGACCAACGCGGCTTACTGCTCAACTGGCCATGGTAGGCTTGCGAGGCAAGACAATAGCAACAGTGTTATTCTTGCGACAGCATCAACGCCGCCATTTAACATTTGGTGCTCAGGTATACCGTCCAGCCGAAAAGTTGTAGTCTCGTACCCAGACCCTCAAACCGCAGCTGCGGATGGATTACAGCGGCGATGTAATCTACCCGCAGCTGCGGCTTGAGGGTCTGGGTACGAAACTACCCGAAGTTGCTCTCATAATTGATTAATACAAGCCGCTAAGCTATAGGTTACCAGCCGCTAAGCTATAGGTTACAAGCCGCTAAGCTATAGGTTACAAGTCGCTAAGCCATAGGTTACTATAATGCTCAACATGCATGTGTGCAACTGCATATAATGATCTGGTGACTTCCACATGATACAAAAATTTAATTGATGATGGATTTGTGGACAAAATTGCTTTGATCTGTAATATTTATGAATTAATTATTTTATAATTCCTTGTTTCGTACTTTTAACTCAATTGGTGCCTGCAAATCCTATATCACCATTTAATCAGTATATATTGTGATTTATTTTAAATGAGTATCAATACCCTTAGTGAAAACTGCTCAGATGAATCCCTCCTGAACCCATGAAGGTACTTGTTGCAATAATGGCTATGTTCATGCAGAATTGAAGCACTTGGAGTTGGAGACAATGGTACTGGCAGTACCATATGCATGTCAGGTGCACACCTTGCTTGGTGTGTGTGGATAAAAATTAAATGCTTCAAATTTTACAGGCTTGCTTCAACGATGATTGCTGTTAGAATGGTTGACATTTTTTTACATTTTGTTATCGATGTCTGTATACTCTGCATATCTTTACATGTAATTTTAAATGGTTGTGCACTCAATGCAAAGGTTATTTGTTATTGAAGTACGTTCACTCTCAGCTACCTCACACCTTCATATCAGTTCACTACCCTCTTAATGCTCTGTCCTCTCTGATGCTACCATAGAGAACAACAAAATTAATTTATTCCATGAACACATAATACTGTGTGGGCTGACAACATAACACACTTATCACACAACACTTGTGCTTCCCATCGGTAGTGTGCTTGTCAGAATAGTGATCAATGCCAAGCATACCTATTTTCTTGCAACTGGCTATCGATCATTTGTCAAAATGCAGCCAATTGTGTACAACACAATCCAGCTAGGCATACCTCGAGGTATATGGAAGGGTAGAAGTTGAAGGACCCACCTCAAGAGTACTGAGTATCGAGGAGTCCAGAGTTAAGGAGTTCATACTGTAAGCTTTTGTACATTAATGAAATTTGAATACAGCATGCCTGCAATTCATGGGTGAGGATGCAATATAACTGGGGTGAGGTGCATTTTTTTTTCCTGATTGTCAGCTGTATGACACTGGACTGGGAACCAGCTATAATTTTTGGTAAGCTTTTGCAATCAATTCTGTTATTTCATCCTCGATGTGTAATTAGAGTGAAGTGAAATGCAGACATATGCTGCATACCATACAGGAACCTGTGAGATGTGGATCCCTTGATAATGACGTCCCTTGATATGTGTCCTAATGGTGCCTTCATTTGAGGGTTTCCAATGTGTGTTGAAGGAGTACTTAGAAACCTGGCAGGGTATATACCCTCACACATCCACAATATTATGCGCACACACATGCACATGCATGCATCCACAATACTCATGCATGCAAACACACATGCATTCATAATGCACATGCAGCCCCACAACACACACCACTTGTACACACACATACATACATAGCATTTGCAAACACACCACCCTCCCATAAGACTATGCCACCTCAGATGCCAAGGGCTTCTTCTATGGCACTAAGCTGGTACGTGGGGCATACATGCAGCAGGAGAGCCTACCACACCCCATACCCATCCCTTTCTCCTATCTCCACACACATCCCCATCACACACTCTTTTTCTTCCAGCTTCCACACTGGACAGAGTACTAATATGATGAGTGTTCTCTACAATTTACTTGTCTGCAACATATCACATATACATCACACATTGTGTACATACCACCACCACCACCACCCACTGCATAATGAATGAGTTGTGATTAACTATTTCATTTCCACTGGGCTGGTACCCACATGGGAGGAGCAGGGGAAGAAGGGGGCCTACCCCCTGAACCGGCATAACTGTGCCATCTACCCCCTTCTCAGTGAGGAGATGTGAGATGACCTCACTGACTAGGCAATAGGATATGTACTTGTCTTGTGTATTGAGCTGCTGTACACAAAATGTTCAAGGAGGGTATTCAGACACTGACCACTTCCCTTCCCCCTTTGATTGTGTAGCTAGTTTGTGGTGGACATGTACAGGATTCTGGGTTGGTAAGCATAATTCAATAATATGTGACACTGACATATTGTACTACATTTGGAGACCATTATATTACCCTGAAAGCTAAGCACATAGTAATGTAAATTTATAAATTAAACTGCACTGAGTAAATTAAATTCAATTTCCATTGTGTCAATTTATTTACTGTGCTTACTTATGATAATAATGAGAAATCTAACCTGACAACAGCTCTAAAAAGCACCTGCCAATTCTACACCTAAGGTGGCCATGGCCACCATCTAACAAAAGATACGTTGAGATGGCCATAGATCTCTGCAGCCATGCATGTTTGCTTTAAGGCTGGCCTAGCCTATGGGAAGCAAAGAGGCTAGTCAGGAAGATGCACGCGTGCCTCTTTACCCCTGTTACCATATGTTTCCATGGCAAGTGGGATACAAGACCATCCCAAATCCTGGCACCCGGGATCAGCAGCAAAGGCTGCTCCCAAACTACTGCACTGACTTCAGATATGGTTGCAAAGGAATGAACAGATGCAACTGTTACATCAGTCTAAGGCAGCTGGTTTTCCTCTGCCCCAGCCCTAAATAAGGACATCTGCAGGACGGGAGTTGACATGACCTGTGCCTAGCACATATCCTACCTCAACCTTTACTGAAGGGTGGGCACATCAATAAAATGCATCAAAAATGTCCCTCAGATGCTTTTGCCTAGCCACCATATCTCCACCATGTTTGCACAAAGCAGCAAGGTGACAAAGCAGATCCATACCCAGCTAGACACCCAACCTGACATTCAGCAGGATCCAGGTGCAGGTTCAAGCCATAAGAAGGAACAGCAGTAATCCAGGAACCTGTATGTCGTGCAGAGGTAGAGAGGATTTGAGCCTTGTAAGAAGCCAGCAATGCCTGAAAAATGTGTGTCCAGCCTCTTGGATAAAGCTCTCTGGGGTGGTGGAGAAGCTATAATAACTACCTCAATTGCTATGGCATCATGAGGAGAAAAGTTTGCATCACTCCCATGACTTGAAGTGGCAAGGGAGGAGATAAAAGCAGCACTGGAGTGGAGAGATAAGGAGCATAGGCCAAGCCCACCAAATCTTTGACTAAGCTGCACCTGTCGCCTTTGTAATTCAGTCACATCCACTGCTATGAAGGATGAAAAACAATCTGGTTTTCAAGTCTAACCAAAAATATGTGACAGCAAGTGCGCAAACTTTTAGTTTGAGCAATGTGAACTTGAACCGCGTCGGATCTCCATAAATCAGGGGACCATCTGAGATTATAACTTGCAAGTGCTGCCTTCAGCAGAGCCAATATGTAACTCCTTGTCTGTAGTGCTTTTGGCCGGGCACACAAAATCATGGTAAAATGATGATGCCCAGGGTGTTATAAAACGATGGAGCTTGGATTAGAGATACAGACTATCTTAGTGTTGCCCCACAAGCAGTTGTCCAGCACCACCTGTATTGACCAGAGCATTGTCTATCAGTCACCTGTACAGTCAGACTGAATCACTTCAAAAGTCTGTAATGCTTGTAGGATGTCTAAATACTTGTACAAATGTCTAAGAACAGACTTATCCGCTAATTTGTACAGAATGTTGGTAATGGATGCATATGTTTATTGCATGCTGGTATATTGGTAAGAATGCATATATGAGTGCATATTGTTAATGAGAATGTGTATTTGAGTGTGTAATCTGAAATATATATATATTTCTGAAAGAGCATTACAACATTGGTTACTCAGCTTTGTATGGTGCTTGTGGGACCTTCTCATTTAAATTTAAAGAGTCATACATATGTCTCTGATTGCCTGGGGAGACTGTCTGAGACTACATACTATCTTGGTGTTGCCCCATGAGCAGTTATCCCGCAGCACCACCTGTGTTGACCAGAGCATTGCTCGGCGCCTGTACAGTCAGAATCGCTTCAAATGTCCATAATGCTCATAGGTGTGAGTGTAATATTCAATAAAAAAATATGTTATGGAAGACATACACTGAAACCTTTGTGAAAGTTGCATGCGTATTGTCCATGTAAAAAAAAGGTGTACTTCTATATTTCTGATTTGTAATTTTTGAAAAATGCCCCTTTTTTCACAAGCTGGGGGCCATTTTACATAAGCCATCTCTATTTCCTCCTTACATTTATATGCATGGATGTTATGGTGGGTAACTTATTGAATTTAAAATCCACAATAAGGTAGCCCATTTCAAGGATTCCTCTGACTGCAAGCATGGACCTAACTTAAAAAGGTAATGCTGGCATGATATAATTCCATGTCTCATACCTAATATGCTATATTCTTGTGTTTCTTCGCACCCTCTGATAGGAAGAATTTAAAAAAAAATGTTTTGTGTGTGGATATTTAGTGTCATTTTTTCATTAAAATGTGGGGAGAGGAGGGAGGTGGAGAAGTTAATGCTTGTGTAGCATTAGATCCATTCATAGTATGGTAGAAAAGTGTAAAAACGAATGGGTGAATTTCACTCAAAACGGTTTAAAATAGCACTCGATTCGAGAACCGTTTTGAGTGAAACTGATTCACCCATCCGTTTATACAGTGTATAATACATCAGCTAGCTAGTTATAGTCAATTAAGAGACTGAATACAGAAATGTTAACACTCGACAACTTTAATTATTAAGTGAGCAAGATCAATGTTGCAAAGAACTAGTCCAATGAAAATGCACGATTATTTTATAGACATGCAGATATGATTTTTAAAAACTGCATGGAACATATACGTGCATATGAAATCATTGAGGGTATGGAGGGAAGGCTAAAGGTGTCAGCCAGCCACCTAATCAAATTCCACAGACATTTATTTGACCACAACGTCCTTATCTGCGCATTAAAAGCCGACAACTAGTGACCTAAACACAATTGCTTTGTCAGTGTGCAGTTGCATGGCTTGATATAGTCGCAAAACTTCACGCAGATCGAAACAGTGCATGGCGGCTATATAATCAAACAATCGATAAAGTCTGCTGTTTGCATGTAAGTTATAAGAATTGGTAAAAAAAAAAGTGTAATTTTAGCCTTCAAAACGTATTCATTATAGTTCAAGTCTTGCAAATGCCGAGTATATCGATATATCGGAGGTTGCGTCTACATGCAATATTAATGGATTGCACGATTGCAGAATAAACAGTATGTGAATCTGGTGGGCTCACCGCTGGCTTACATATAGGGATTGAAAATACGAATTGTTGCATAATGCCACAGTAAAGAGCAAAACTTCTACTAAGATAAGGGCCTGAGAATGCAAGCAAAACAATGGCATTTGGGGTTGCAGAAGCAACGGTCCATCTTGTAGCCGGTGTCTCACGTCAGAGTTCAATAGCTAATTCCATCTCCAGGTCCAAAAGTAAATTTCACCTGCAATATGCTGACATTATACAATTTCATTAAACTTCAAAATCGAATAAAATTGGTTGAGTCAATGTTGATCAAGCATTTATAAAATCGGTGACTGCTAAAATAAATCAGAATGTTATAAGGTGTGCAATGTATAAGAATCAGAGTCCTCGGTTATGAAGGTGGAGGGGTGTTTACAGAGCTGGGGTGACAGATACTTCAGAAAAAGCACATATATAAGGATATACATGTATATGTAGCCTGCTCACAAAATCGCGCGTGCGGTAGTTGCGATAGTTGATCTTAAAGAGTACGTCCTAGGCACTCCATTCAAGTACAACCCATAATTCCTTGGCACTACTCCCACAACCCACACATGTACGTACTGTAGTACATGACATGCACACACCCACAATCCCTAGGCACACATTGACTCATCCACAACACACATGTACACACCCACAACCCACACATGTACACACCCACAACCCACACATGTACACACCCACAACCCACACATGTACACACCCACAACCCACACATGTACACACCCACAACCCACACATGTACACACCCACAACCCACACATGTACACACCCACATATGGCAATCCCATGGCACTCCACACATGTACACACCCACAACCCACTCATGTACACACCCACATTCCCTAGGCACTCCACATTTGTAACCTTCCCACACATAACAGGATGTTCGTAAAGCCGGACAGCATATTTGGAGAGATTAGGCAGTATACAACAAGGGGAAGATCTAGTTTTGATCGCGATAAGAATACTGATAAAGGTTGTTCAGAGGCCTCTACTAGACAACAAGTAATGGCACACAACACACATACATGTATGTACACACCCACAACACATCCACAATCCCTTGCATAACTTCAACACATAATTGTTCTCGTTATATTGACCTATCTAATATTTCATACACCACTTTGGACAGGTCTATGCGGTGTGACCACCCCCTGAGAATGGCGTGACCGGAAGTGGGCGTTACCGTCATGATGTCTGCCATGAATGCTTGGTACTTAGCATATATAATTGGACATA
This sequence comes from Spongilla lacustris, assembly GCA_949361645.1. NCBI lineage: Eukaryota > Metazoa > Porifera > Demospongiae > Spongillida > Spongillidae > Spongilla > Spongilla lacustris. The sequence continues at coordinate 5,716,408 of OX442416.1, read as the reverse complement.
AATGTTCAAGAAGAAATTTTCACGCTCTTCCTTTGTTCCTCCTCCTTCCCAGCCTTTTTCCTCCTGTTAACAGACGTTTAGTTTGTACATATGATATATTTTATCGTTATTCTTATACATGTATATAAGCACCCTTGGAAATGAAATGTCTAAACTCTGGGCTGTCCATTAAAGCAGGTGGCAGCAACTGAGCAAGTTCATACAACTGCGGGTTGCATCTAAGTCATCACGTTACTATGCAGGATTCCTCCTTTATCAGACGGTCCAGAATCGGAACACCCTTATATCTGTGCTTGAACATGGACTAGTCAGTGGTATATACATGTACTGCTGGTGGTGGTGCAGGCGTGCAGCCTGTGTATAACTTCCATTTCCTCGCAGCTGCATGTCATTTTTTCACGAAGCCGCAGTAGCTATATCGTGCGGCAGAACTGACTGAAACAATTAACAGGCAACATGTTATGCAGAAATGACAGGCAACATGTTATGAGGAATCGGATGAACCAACAGGCAACATGCTATGCGGAACTGAATCAATATGCATGCGGAACTGTCTGAAACAACATGCAAGCAACATGTTATGAACTAAAACAACAGGCAACATGTTATGTGCGGAACTGAAACAACCTGAAGTCAGTCATGCGCGGTGAACCATGGTAGATCCGCCCCTGGAGTGTATACATATATCATGCAGTACGATATATATAATCATATTATAGCCATTTTGCTGCCTTCTGTAGCGGCATGCACAAAGGTTTTATAGGTGATGCCATATATATTCTTGCCCTTTCTGGACACCATGCATGCATGCATGACCCGATGGCCAAACAATATGTTCAAAAAATCGCGGGCATTTGTCATAAATGCCTACGATATTATTCTTAATTGCCTACAGCATGAAAGGACGGTTTATCTGTATAGGTTCATTTGTCGCAACCTTAGCATGAACAGTTGCAAATTACAATATCGCGATACAATATCAAGATATTTAATTCATACATGCATGTATCGCAATATAGACGATATCCATATCGCGGAAGCACTGGCTCAGTGCTGACAGTGTTGCCGCGAAATAACCTTCATCCTTAATCATCTATATCGCGATATATCGCGATATGAGCATTTAATCAAATTATTCATGATCAATTATCGCTTGGTTATTAAATGTTGGGGTGAATAGTTATGGTTACAACGAAGGATATGGTACAGGTATACGTGTACTTACGCTAAATGTACTTGCTACCACAGACGATTTCATGAGTGTTGATCTCAAAGCCTTCAAAACTGCCGTATGGGAGGCTTTGGATGGCACAAAAAAATCAATTATTATTATTTTTTAGCTACATGATAGCTTGCGCAATGTTCCCAAGCATCCTGTCAGCAGAAATCAAATTCGGAAAATATGATCCATTGTTGTGGTGGAGGAATCATCAGCAATACGTCCCTATCATAGCTAAACCAGCAAGCAAGTACTTGTGCATTTTAGCTTTGGTATTTTTCTTAAGACGGAAAGGTTGCGCCCGGGGGGCGTGGCTCTTGCATGAAAGGCTGCATTGGCAAATGTATATTTCTAAGGCAAAATTCAAACTGAACTGTTTTAACTGTAACAGTAAATTATTTTCATTGATATACCTAAATGTACGCTTATTCTCTGCTCGTTTATAAATATATCTTTGTTTACGTCCGTACACGTTTATTTCGCGATATGACTAAAGATTAATCGCGATGTATCGCCTTTCGCGATATAAACATTTAATCGCGATATATCGCGGCAACACTGGCTGCTGAGCACTGTTGTGCTGCCTTAATGGCAGGAGTTTGGACACTTTTTGACTGTTTTTGTTGTTCCATCAATACTGAGGTGCGTTCAATACACACATGTTGCTTACACAACACACATGACACGCATACACACTTATGCACACACACATGCACACACATACACACATGCACACACATATGCACACACATGCACACACATACATATGCACACACATATACTAGACACAAACATAGACAAATGCACAGTAAACATGCACACACATGTACACACATGAACACACATGCACACATACAAACACACAAATTCACACACACATCCACATGGTCCCCAAAAGGGGGTGGGTGCGGGAGGGGAATATGGCCCCTCCTGCGCGAAGCGCGGAAGCTTTTGTAAGTATTAAAGCATTAAAACTATGCTAGTTTTAGTGCTTTTATTTATATGTACAATTAAAAATTGCACTACAAGAAAAGTTAGATGAACAAATAGTTTCGGGCTTAGAATTGTTGCCACAAATCTGCCATGTGCGCCGGACCTATCGCACATTGTGTATCATAGACATAATGCTTCGTTTGAGTCACAAAAAGCAAAATAGGGATATAAAATATTCATTTTGAGTCACTTTCTTTGCGATATAGTGATGAAAAGACGCGCCGAGGTTGCTTTCCACAGCAAAAAAATGCGTTAAGGAAGCAAATGACCAATTAGTGAATAGGTCATTTGCTTCCTTAACGCTTTCCTCGCTAAAGTTAGGTGCAAGCCAAAACATATCTCGGAGCTGCCTATGAGAGGCTTTAAAAGTTCTGGCCTGAAAAGTCGTGCATCACACATCACCATGCAAGAAGGAATAACAGCAAACTAATTTGACGACTTACCAAGGGCGTAGAAAAGGGGGGCTAGGGCGGGCTAAAGCCCCCTCCCCCCCCCCCCCCCCCCCCCCCCCCCAGATTTTTATTGGCTAATTATTCATTAGAATTTGTGAAGTTCATTTCTTACACAGTACTTCTAGTTCTACGAGTACACTCGATTTTTAAGCGCCCGCGCTGCATTGGCGTACGCAGCCTTTATTATATTAGTGGGAGCGTATGCGTACATTTTCGTACGTACACATATGTATAGCGTACGCGTGTGGGGGTGCATTAATCAACAAATCGTTAAGTAAAACCTTCAAGTGTGATGGCGCGGTGCCCCTACGCCCATGCGTATTACGCACATATTGCAATTACTAAAGTTAATCCTAAGAAATTGTGGACCTCAAGCACATGCAGAAGCTATAAATCCTTTATAACGTTTTTACATGTACTGATTGGACTTCTAAAAGATCCGAAATGCGCTAGCGGCTGGGGCTACACCCCTGACCCCGATGGGGGAGATGGTAACACCTCACCGGCTTGCATTTGAGCGCTAGGTCTAAAAAAAATCAGAATAACCGGGACACTTTGATATGACGGCGACGGCTGAAAGACATCGCATACAATGGCCAGGTTAATCAATATTCTATACCTTAGCCCCCCCCCCCCCCCCCCCCCCCCCCCCCCTCCCAGGTTTTAAAACTTGTCTACGCCCTTGCTTACAGCAAGCACAGTTCCTTTTGGATGTGTTGTTCCGCGTGCACGTGACACAACTTTATATGACACAGTTTACACTTGGCGGGAGGGAATCTTTCCTTCGCAGCAGGCTGCCGTTCTATTGGAAGTTCTTCCAAACCCAGCTGTGCGCATTCCTTGTAGTCGTACTGCTACATGTATAACACACACTATCCACACTCCCTTCCGACATTGTTATTATTATTATATATTTAAAAAATGGCATCGTCGAGCCTCGCCGATACCTAATTATAAACATCGCCGATTATCGATACCGGATGCAATACAGTATGTGCTTCGACGATCCCGAGATCGTTTCCGGATCGCGGCAACACTGATGTATAGGTGCCAGATCACTTGTAAAATCAAGTCTCAATTTGCGGTCTTCCTTTTAATTGCTTTGTTCCTCTCCCACAATATGGCGATAAATATGCACACTACGGTGAATATGCCAATAGGCAGAGGCAGAGTTAATATAATATATAATCTCTGCTACAGGTAACAAATGTTCGATGCTACCGCAGGACCTACATGTGGCAGATCGACATCAATGTAAAGTATTGGCACGTTTACGCTAGCATCAATCAACCAACCGCAATCCACACGCGGTTAGGTATGAAAACGATATGCGCTTTTCAATACAAACGCTGTGATTGAACGCTACTCGTGGCCGATCAGATCGCTCCGCTATCAGTGTGCGCTTGAAAACACAAGAAAACACTCAGATTATATAAGTACGAGTAACGTACCACGTCATGTGAATATAGAGGGTTCTCAGAAATGGTACGTGACCATGGTAACCACAAAGGCCGCCATCTTGACAGAGTAGCTTATATGGCGGACGTATGGAGTGCCAGCGTTCGATAACATCGATTCACAGTATTTCGACCCGGAATCAAAGAAAAGATATCGAACTAAGCTTTCTTGTTATAATTATCCTGTATAGGTTTTGTGGATTCGTACTATGATTTTGGGGTCAACGACCCTGCTGACGATGGTATATACTATCGGCCGGTAGAGCCTCTACTACTTCCGGCTGAGAGCTATCCGGATATCGTCAACTATTTATTATTTACTCCAGTGCGTATACGTCGGAATACAAGAGCCTACAAACATACAATGAAGTCTGCGGGGTGCGTATTGTTCTGATGATGAAAACGAACAATCTTCGAGTTACTAAAGGACAAAAATTCATATATTTATTACAGTTTGTATATTGTTAACGTTATGCTACAGGTTTATCACTCACAAAAGCACAAAGCGGAGAAACCTTTGAAATCAACACGATGGTCTCAGCCCATTGTGGCTGGAGAGGCTTGCATGTACCTAAGTTGCTGCCCTAGCTGCTCTTTTGGGTTGAAGTCCATGCATGCATGTCAAATTTGACATGCATGCATGGACTTCAACCCAAAAGAGCAGAGCAGCAACATAGGTTTGCAGCGGAACATTCAGCCTCATACAAAAAATCAATCAGCTGCTGAAATTAGGATAAACAATGCCGTCTGCACTCTGCAGATATGAGTTCTGCATGTCCAAGCATTTTATGAAGTTCTAATAGTGTGATATGGTTTGGCAATCCCAGCAGTGTAGTAGATCATTCTTGTCATCATCTCCATCAAAGAACTGCTCAGAGTAACAATTCTTTTTTCCCCAATACCATCTTAAACTCCTTAATCGATAGTAACTCATGTTCAGCTTTTTCGATTCTTCTTCCATGCATGCATGCCTGTTAGATGCATGCTTTGCTGAGATATCTGACTGACATGAAACAATGTATTATCCATTGATCATTGACTTTGACAAAAGCATTGTCAGCTGCAATGAAATATACTTTTATAATCAGTACTGACCAGATATATAACACCAGTACCTGAATACAACTTCCCATCTATCTGGGTTTGTCAGTTTCATTGCTGCCATCATGCATACATGTATTGACATAACGGCGACGAGCTTGAAGCCTCATATATAGATCCACTGATGTCTCGGACTGTAACTTCAGAATGACCCATCTCATGATTTACCCAGTCAGGATTTAATTCATCGTATAGAGCTTTGCAGGTCCGCCCGCAAATTATATCCACTGAACGAAGAGCACAAATCATTAATTGCTAAGATCTTAGTACTCTTACCACCTATGCAGTTGCACAAAAACAAAGTCTACGTGCTTGTATGCGGTGATAATTTCATCAAAGGTTAGCCTCTTAATTAGTTTTACATACCATACGCTTACTAAATCACGCGCCCTACTGTCTAAATATTGCAGGTGCTTATAAAACCTAACCTGCTTTCCGCGCCGTTATTATTAGAATAGCCAACGACCCACACTACGAAGACATACTACTCTGTCAAGATGGCGGCTGTTAAAATTCATCGTTTTGTGACGTCACGGTGAGAACCCTCTATAGTGGGATTATTGAATGGCGGGGGGGGGGGGGGGGGGGGGGGGGGGGGGGGGGGGGGGGCACGTGCCCCCCCCCCCCTCCCCCCCGCCGGATATCAAAGATTTATACGGATCGCGTACGCGATTTTGTCACTAATTAGTCCTTTAATCTCCCGTCGTCCTACGCGTAGGATTAGCGTCCTACGCGTAGGACGTGACTAGATTCTGTATTATAGGTTTTGGAAACAGCTTTTAACGGCATAAATATACTTCAAAATATAGTGCAATGGTAATAGAACTGTAATATAATTTTTTCTACTGCTATCATAGCATCTATCATGCAGTCCATCACTTGGTATTTGATGAAATTGACTTCTCTGCGGTTTAGTTAAAAATGGCGAAGCCGATTACAGTTGGAACTGCAATTGTAGGGAAGAATAAAAAAACACTTGGAAAGCTTGGAGTGGTTGAGCAGGTATCTGGCAGAGGCCACAGCAAAAGATTTGTTATAAAATGGAGGGATTCAAGCACTACAACAGAATCAAGCCGGGGTATTTGTTTACCTAGCGTTTTTGAAGAGTCAAGGAGGTTTCTAGAGGCAAGGGGTAATAAAAGGCGTACTGAAAGTGATAGATAAGATATGGACATGCAATCTGCATCTATTGATGATGATAGCGATGAGGAGAGTGATGAGTCCTGTGCAGAGCAGGTAGAAGAAGTTCCAAGGTTGGTACCGTGCGCTAATTGAGTACCCGCCCCCAGATGTTATTCGTATTGTTTTACACTTTTATGGTGATGATACGGCCGTCACTGAAGGTAACAGGCCTACCCTGTCACCTCATGGGCACCAATGGACACCAAGAAAAGAGTTGTTAATTGACCCTGGATCAAAACACAATGTCCACAGTGCTAGATTTAGATGGCCAGAAGCTCAAAGGGGAATAGAACAAAGAAAGAAGTGGATTAATTTTATCAATTTTATCCTGTTCGAGGAATTGGGAAAACTTTGGAATACACAAACGTGCATGAACATGCTCACACACAGCTATATTCCACTTACCAAAGGTGAATTTTTTAAGTACCTTGGGTTGCGACTTGCGATGGCATGTGAGCCTAAAAGGGGAGCCATCCCTGTGTATTGGGATGAAGGTTTACAGCCTGGCACAATATACAGTGGTGCAAGCTTTGGTGAACGCTTTGGGATGTCCAGACATCGATTTGAGAACATTACTCAGTGCCTTTCGTCACCGCCTTGAATTTGTAAAGCACTCACCAGCGTATTCTGGTACCAGAGGACGAAAGCAGCGTAAATGCAGAATATGCTCTGCTAAATCATCATATTACTGTGTTGGTTGCTCAAGAGTGAAAGACAATGACCTATACGGGTGTTGTGAACCAGCAACAAGAGACTGTTTTAAAATTCACCTAAAGATGTTAGGGTTTGCATAAAACCTAGCACAAACCAACATTGAAAACATGATTGTGTGACTGTATATGTGGTAATTGGCTTCAAGTGGTGTTTTGAAAGTAAAGTATGTATTCAAAATATTGTTGATAAATAAGAAAACATTTCGATACAAACAAACATAACATTATACTATTACAGTATCAACGTAGAGAGATGTCAAACAGTTGCGATTGAGGGTTGCCCCATCATCAAGTTGAAATTCACTTGTCCAATGTAGCTAAAACTTGTTGTCCTGTAGAAAAGACTGGGAAGTACACACATAAACTAAATATGCAAATTTCTTTTTGAGACGTGTTTCTTTCTATGGTTGTACCACAAATGTTTCATGGAAAATTTCTATGCTGACAATTTATACAGTAGCACACACACCAACCTCCATAAAACATATTTAAAAAGTAACACATGCCATACATTTTTCTGTAACTATGAATTTTTTTCCATTATGCATTTTTAAGAACTGCATCTGTTGTTTTAGATAATACGGACCAAGGGTGTGGTATAAAAATAATCTAACAATTGGTAAAATAAGTGCATTGGCACATAAAACAATGGTAGATATATGGGTACAAGATAGTTTCATTTGAATTAAGAAGAAATTATTGCAATATAAACTAAATATGCAAATTGCATTGAGACATAAAAATGATGTTTCTTTCTATGGTTGTACCACAAATGTTTCATGAAACTTTTCTATGCTGACAATTTGTACAGTAGCACACATATCAACCTCCATAAAACATATGTAAAAAGTGACACATGTAATACTTTTTTCTGCTACTATGAATTTTTTTACATAATGCATTTTTAAGAACCGCATCCGTTGTTATAGATATTATGGACCAAGGGTGTGGTATAAAAATAATCTAACAATTGGTAAAATAAGTGCATTGGCACATGAAACAATAGTAGAAATATGGGTGCAAAATAATTTCATTTGAATTTAGGAGAAATGTTTAAATTTTGGTCCTACACGTAGGACCATTACCTGGAGAATTAAGGATTAGGATAGTTACTGATTAATTCTATCCGTAGCAATTGAACACTGTTTCTCTGGTATCTTGGCTTGTTGCACGTATGTCTATCTCAAAGCGATTCAGCCGCAGTGTACTTAAAAAAGGGGAGGTGGGGTACGATAAGCTCCGCCGCCCTCATCCCTGGTCCAATGTTATTCGGCAGCAAGAGTAATTCACACAAGCAATGCATTCCATGCAAAATCACTAATACTAGCCAGTTAGCACTTGCAAACAGCTAGTCCATCTACTACGGGTACTTTTCGATGGTAATGACAGACTTCTTAGTGCTCTTTTGCAGTGCTTTAAATGCTTCCAGATTTGAATTATACATTTTGCTTCCATCAGGGTCATAAAATGGAGAATGTTTGTCATTTATTTTGTACAGAAAGGAATACACAATATCTAATTCGATGGTGCCAGCGGCCTTCTTTGCCATTTCTTTTAGCTTAGTCACATAGTCATTACCACACGTTGAGCAAGGACTTAAGTGCGTGTAGAGGAGGATGGTGGGAAGAGTCTTATAGTCATAGTGGATATCCAGGAATTCGAAGAGCTTTGATTCAGCGTGCTCTTTTGTAGTGGGGCCCCAGGTAACGGGTTTTGCGCACATCCCAGCTTCATGAAGAGCGGCGAAGTCGGCCTTTACATGTGTACCATGCCACGCTGGATCCTGGACAAGGCATAGTACCGCCCATTGCCTGTTCTTATAATCAGGATGAGTAGCATATGCATTCGCAATCATACCTTTTACGATGCTTTCCTTGTAATCCTTGTCGAGACTGATTACCACGTTACCCCCAGGCTTCACAGGCACAGCTGTGCAGCACAGCAGAAGAGCATATATAATGCGCTCAATGAAATTTGAATCATTTGAAGTCAGTTCTGCTGAGACGGCGCGATGACATGCAACTGAGCTAATTTCCTTCCCTTTTATATAATAATCCTATAGCCCGCGGTAAACAAGATTACGGTTGCGGTGATGCGGTGTTTTGGGGAATTGTTAAAAACATCTTGTATGCATACACATGTTTATAGAACGACGATGCCGCCACCAAAATTAATTATTATTACCTCGGAGACGTGAAAAGGAATAGAGGTGTGGAGCGATTAGGTGAGGCCTAGATCATCAGCTAGCTGTACGTGTACGTGCCTTGATACTCATAGTAAGCTGAAAATCCATTTTCGGGAGGCCATCACATTCTGATTTCATGCTTGTGTTTAAATTATCTGGATCTAAGTTGTTATTTAATGCGCACCACGTCCTTGAATTCGAATGTTTCAACTCAACTTTCAAAAAATTGGTCGGAACGCCCCAATTGTCTGGAAAAGCATATATTTTATACACACACTCACCTAGACATTTGGCGTTGTCGCTTGCATTATATATGTTATCTATCTTGGACACTTCCCTGTATACTTTCAAAGCCGGTGACCCGGTTTTATCAGGTTTGCCGAAAGTCAGGCCGGGGTCCGGCCTGTTACCGACCGGTCTGTCAGTCCCGGCCTGTCAGGTATAGGTATTACTAATATTAATATATTCATAGCTAATTGATAATTTGATCGCTTAGATTGTATGAATGTTGCTTCAGTCTCATTTGTGCTGCGCACGAATCTACTTCAGGTACTCCACTTTTATCAGCTGGGCTTCCTCCAACCCCGATCTTTGGATACACAATCCAGACGAATTCGTAATTACCGTAAAGTATTGCCCCCCCCCCCCCCCCCCCCCCGCTCCAAAAAAAAAAAAAGGTCCCATGTTCAAACGAGCGCATCGACGTAATCATGAACGCAGCTGTGTGAGCTGCGTGCCATATTTTAAACTCCTGCTGAAGTGTCAGTTCATTCCTGAAGTGTTTAAACAGGTACGCCGCGGAAGTTTTAACGATACGTTTGTTAAACACGGGCCATTTTTTTCCTGTGGGGTGGATGGGGAGGGGGATGTATCGCGGTACTCTATAGTATTCGTCAGGTTGGAATTCTCACTAAGTAGAAAACAAAACACTAACTCTACTTCCATTGTTTGGTTGCATTTCAAGGTGTACAGAGTCCGGTTATATATCTCTCATACATGTATAAAAGAACTCTAGCTGCTCAAAGCTAAAAAGGCCCCACTTGAACAGTATTTTACAATGAAGGTTCCCCCATTATCTGTGTCATGCACCACTCATATTTTACGTCATCTGTTGATCACAACTCCATGCATGAGCTGCACTTGCAACCTTATACATGTAAGTACATGTACATTTTTGGTAACGACAAAGTGAGTTTCTCATTCTCGTGCACAACTGACCATGCTAAAGAACTCCATTATTCGCATGACTTCTCTAATGCACTACGTACATGTTAATCACTTGGAACAGGAATCGATAACCCACGTCAATGAAGCTGTCCAGTACACCCCCACCCCGGCCCATCCCCACCTCCACACCCCTTCACCTCCATAAAAATGGTTGATAGTTGCAACAATATGCACCATGCAGGATATATGTAATGTGGAACACTCGACACAGAAATATGTTTGGGCCTTCATCTCTATATGTGATCAGGCATGCAGTTTACATTTATGTAGAATGTATAGATAATAGAATATTTGCACTTCCAATACTGCCAATGCCACACATACAGATAAAGTAATCCTTCCTAACTGAGACAGAGCACCCTGAAACTAGTCAAAGCTGTGCATCTTTATATGATCTCTGATAACACAATGCATGTAATTGCTGGTGCTTGCATTGGTGTGACATTCTACTCCCCCCTTATCCCGGCCTGTCAGGTGAGAGTTCGGCCTGCCAGGCCAAGCGGACAGTCCGGCCTGGCCGGCCGACCTGGTCGTCAGGCCGGGCTGGCCTTCAGCAACCCTGGGTTTTATGTAGGTATGTTACAACATGCCCACAAAATGGCGCCGATTTTTGGTCAATGATGCTGTTTTAATGTTTTACGGGACGGACGAGATACCCCTTTATTGACAGCCTTTTTTGATCTATGCTATATAACCTTTACAAAAGTAGCACCGTGTTGATGTAGATGACAGTTCGAAGTCTCGTTAAGAGTCTTAACTAAGTCAAAAGAGTTTTGCTCTTCGATATACAACGAATATGATTTACAAATGTTTCACGATTTGCCCGAAAACGGGCGCAGACCTTGGCGAATGATAGGTAGACTGGAAGTATATTGTTTAGTCCACGTTTTGTGTGATTTTCAAGCAAATTCAAAGCCCCGCCAACCTCTTTCTACTTCCCGCAGGAATATACATGTATGATCGATATAATATGTAATGTATCCTGTAACGATCGCACGCATGCCTCATTCAGTCATTGCCTGATGCCATGAAATATCAGAATAACATATATGTATTCTTTCTACAGTTTTGTGAGTTATTGGATCTTTCTGTGATCACCGGCAATTGGACTCAGTCCCATGCAACATAAAGATCCTGACAACTTCAACTTGTTGCTGTGATGCACAATCAGTAGTTTGTACAATATAGGCCGTTGTGTCTATGCATTGTTCTTTTGACTTAGGGCGCACGCCAGCTAGCCAGAGATTGTGTGTATATGCATCGTTCTGAGGGTGTAAGCCAACCAGAGATTGTGTTTATTAAGTTTATATAGGCATTTTCAAATTCGTTGGATTGCAACGATTTTTGCATCATTTTAAAAAAGCTTTTTAAAAGTAGTTTTGAAAAATATCTGTGTGGTATGATGAAGAAGGTCAAAACAAGGTTGTATACAGTGGAACTAAAAACTGAGGAGCAAAACACATGTCGTGCATGGCGTATTGGAAGCAAAATGAAACGTAGGATGATGCTGAACTGAGACTTAGAACTGACCAAATACGAACTTGGAGCTGATGTTGTGTGTATTGTTGTAATGAATTCCTATGTAATGTATGCATGTATACATGCACGTATATATGCATTGTTAATGGTCATAACTAACAGTCGTCTGTTAGCAAACTTTAGTATTGCATGGCATACATGTTTTGTTGACGCCTATTTCGTTTTCACATCTTGTAAACTGTTAACGGGATATAGTTTCAAAATCCGGTCACAACTGCGCATGTCCATTGAAATGTATGGCGCAAATTTACGGGAAATTCGCCACTTTGAAAAGTCGTAACTCTGTAACGTTTCGTCACAGAGCGACGAATCAGATATTTTTCAAAACTACTCGTATAAAGCTTTTTAATGGTGCATAAATCTTTGCAATCCAACGAATTTGAGAAATCTTGTAACATACCTATTTTATGTTTTTCGGTTGCGGGGGGGACATTTTATTTCAGAGCCGCTTTGGATACACTTTTCAATGTCATTTTGGCACAACCATGAATACTGTGTTGGCAGTTAGCTTGGTTCTAGCACAATACAGATAATTTGTGTCTGGGTACGAGATAATCAACGGGACGAACAACGGGAGGAAAGAGGGCGGGGTATTTGTCTCACGTGGTGCAATTCATAGTGACGTATTGTAATTCAGACTAGCGTGACGTCACTTGACACGTACAATTACATTACGTATGGCCAAAATTAGGCATTTGGGTGCGGAGTCGAGATCGTTTTATTGCGATAGGCTATTACCAGGATTTGTTCAAGAGCTACCATTCCGATCCAGTTGAACATGTCTATATTGTTGTTAAATTCAGTAACCTTGTCAGAAAAGTGTCCCTTTTTCCTGTAACAGTCTTATACCCGCTCAACTCTAAACAAACGCAGGTGCTCGGCGGAAGTGGTTGCAAAGCTGGCATATATAGCTCCAAACATCGTGTAGTGAGTTGAACTAGTAGGTACGCCTGTATTTGTGGTTATTGGAACCCTACCGACTAATATTACAATCACAAAATAGGCCAAAAAGAACATTAGTGACGGACGCGGTGTTAAGCTAGCTCGGGTCATCACTGCTTTTGCATTGCACATCTCATTTTAGCTAGAAGTGAAAGGATTCCGTCACTCTGATTGAAAATGTACCAATGGCATTACAATGGTCCCATGGAAGTTGTAATAGCCAAGCATTCTGAAACACTGAATGCCTGCAGGCCTATGCTTATCACATCTTACACATTCTTGCCACTCAGAGAATAAAATATAATGATGCCCAGGCTTACACATTTTCACCCATTGCTATACATGCAAGTCACATTCGGCCCTTTTTTCTGTCATACTTCTTCCACTCTTGTATCCCTTTCTCCTATCCCCCCCACACCCCTCTCCCATCACACACTCGAATTCTTGTTATACATGTATATATAGTGCCCAATGGCTGGTCCAACCCTTCTCAATGATGGTGGTTGTATATGATCAGCATACATGACCATATTTCATTTCCACTGGGCATGGTACCCACATGGGAGAAGCAGGGAGGGGAAGGAGGGGGCCTACCCCCCGAACCGGCATAACTGTGCCATCTACCCCCTCCTCAGCAAGGAGATGTGGAATGACCTCACTAGCTATATAGGCCATAGGACATGTACTTGTATAGACGGTAGCCAGCTTGTATTGAGCTGCTGTACACAAAGTTCTTGAGGAGGGTATTCGGACACTGACCCCTTCCCTTCCCCCTTTGATTCTGTAGCTAGTTTGTGGCGAACATGTACAGGATTCTGGGTTAATTGGTAAGCATAATTCAATAATATTTGACACTGATATATTGTACTTCATTTGGAGACCATTATATTACCCTGAAAGCTAATCACACAGTAATGTAAAGTTATAAATTAAATTGCACAGAGTAGTTTAAATTCAATTTCCCTTGTGTAAAAGGGATAAAATTTATTTTTACAGTGCTACATTACCCGGTATTATAGTTCTACACAGCACCTGCCAATTCTACACCTAAGGTGGCCGTGGCCACCAATCTAACAAAAGATAATTTGAGATGACCATACATGTAGATCTCTGCAGGCATGCATGTTTGCTTTACAGCTGGCCTGGCCTATGGCAAGCAAATTGGCTAGTCGGGAAGATGCGCACTGAACCTTCTTTATCCCAGTTACATCCCTGGGCCTTTGCATGGATGGTAACATTATCTGATGTAACTGCCCGGTAAGGTGTGCATCCAGGCACCAGTTTTCTTTTAGAGGCAGATAAAAGCCTCGCCTTGGACACAGGATCAAGGGCAGTGGCCAGGAGTTCAGCTGAAATGGCAGAAACCCTCGCTAGATTTCATGACTTCTGTCGGTGTGAACTTGAGCCAGAGCTAGGGATGTGGTTCATTACGACATTTGGACCATTGAATGATGGCAGAATCCCAAATGGAGAGTGGTGACTCCTGCATGATCATCTACAGGAAAATAGATTGTTACACTAATCATGCAGTTAAGTACGGTTTCAGAGTTATATGTCCCTTCTAGAACCAATATCCTGATTACAAACTGAAACCACCAGCTTTATATATATCCCGTGTGTGTGTGTGACAACTATTACTAGTCAGTATACAGCTTTATAAAAACAAACTCACGTTCTGTTCAGCATTTGAACTGTAATAGTAAGAGAAGACATGAGCTTTGTTACAAGGGAGACATACCTTGTGGCTTTAGCAGCAAGGCCACACACACACACACACACACTCATACTTAAAGCGAGTACTTACCCGACCTAGACAGTGCAGTAGTACACACACGCGCAAATAGGGGGAGGACTGGCATAACTATACGCTGCCTCATAACGCTCTGCATTCCGTGGACAAGTTCTAAACAACAACAGAAACTGTAAAATTGAACAAATCGCGATGGAAGACATGTTGCTATTATTATCGCCATCACCAATACGCATGTAAACAATTCAACTGCCTTTCAGCTCCTAAGCATTTTTGCTCTGGGCTCGTGCACATTTTTGCTATCGGATCGTACCCATTTTTGCTGTCGGCTCGTACTCATTTTTGCTCTCAGATCATACCCATTTTTGCTCTTGGCTCGTACGCAATTTTGCTCTCCAACAACCGCTCGTACCAATTTTTGCTCCCCAACCGTTGCTCGTATACGTACTTGCGACCTACCGGGCCACCGCAGGTTAGTCCTTTTTGTATGCCCATAGCAACTTTTATTGATACGTGTCATGCACAAAATACGCTTCGAGTGTGGATGGAGTCCATTCATTTGTATATCTTTTATTTCTAGGTGGTAGGATGGGAAGGGGTTTTAAATAAAGCTTCTTAGATAGAAGCACTAGTACTATGCTAGGAGAGATATTTTCAATTCAGTTAAGTAACGGAACAAGTTTCTACGATTCTTCAAAGTCAATTAGTTCTCAACATTTCCCAATTCCAGTCCAATTTAAGACTTACGTTCAGATCAAAGATTTACGGACCCGCTTACGCGACTTTGTCACTAATTAGGATAGGTATAATTACTAATTAATTCTATCCGTAGCAATTGAAGACTGTTTTTCTGGTATCTTGGCTTGTTGCGCGTTCTCAAAGCGTATCAGCCGCTCGCTGTCTACTTAGTAAAGGGGGGATAAGCTCCGCCGCCGCGTCATCCCTATCCCATGTCTGACTGACACCTGCTCCAATGTAATACAAGCAATGCATTCCATGCATGATAAGTACAAAATCACTAATACTAGCCATGCAGTTAGCACTTGCAAACAGCTAGTCACACAGATATTGATCGATGGTAATGAGTGCCTTCTTGGTGCTCTTTGCCAGGTCATTAAATGCTTTCAGATTTGAATTATACATTATGCTTCCATCAGGGTCATAAAATGGGGAATCTTTGTTTTTTATTGTGTACAGATCAGAATACACAATATCCAATTCGATGGTGCCAGCGGCGTTCCCTGCCATTTCCTTTAGCTTATTCGCATATGCTTTTCCACACGTTGAACAAGGACTTAAGTGCGTGTAGAGGAGGATGGTGGGGAGAGTCTTATAGTCATAGTGGATATCCAGGAATTCGAAGAGCTTTGGTTCAGCGTGCTCGTTTGTATTGGGGCCCCAGGTAACGGGTTCTGCGCACTTCCCAGCTTTACGAAGAGCGGCGAAGTCGTCAGGCTGCTCTATTTGATTCCACGCTGGATCCTCGACAAGGCATAGTACCGCCCATTGCCTGTTCTTATAATCAGGATGAGTAGCATATGCATACGCAATCATATCTTTTACGATGCATTCTTTGTAATCCTTGTCGAGACTGATTGCCACGTTATCCCCAGGCTTCACAGGCACAGCTGTGCAACACAGCAGAAGAGCAAATAATGCGCTCAATGAAATTTGAATCATTTTAAGTCAGTTCTGCAGACGGCGCGATGACAACTGAGCTAATGTCCTTCCCTTTTATATATCATGTTATTCATGCCCGCGCGCCAGGCGGAAAACAAGGTCATGCAGCGCTAGCCCTGCATGCAGTGTTTTTGCATGGGGATTGTTTAATAAAACATCCTGTATGCATACACATGTTTATAGAACGACGATGCCGCCACTACTGATTTGTAGAACATTACCTCGGGGACGTGAAAAGGAAATGAGGGGTGGGCGGGCGACAGGGCGAGGCCTAGATCATCAGATATACATGTAGCTGCACATGTCAGTGCGTGCCTTGATACTCATGAAAATCAATTCTCGGGAGGCCACCACATTCTAACTTTATGCCTGTATTCAGCAATGCTCTGTTTTGTTATTTAACACCGCATCCGTGAAAGTTTTTGTCGAACTCAACTTTAGTCAAAACGCCAGAAAAGCATATTTTTTATACAGTTCGACTGTCACGGACACCTATACATTTGGCGTTGTTGTCTGCCTTATATCTATGGTGGACACTTCCCTGTATGTGTTCGAAGTGACGAGGTTTTATGTTTTCCTGTAACGATGCTTTGCGAGGGACACAATTAAGAGTTGCTTTGGATGCACTTTTAAATGTCATTGGGTACGAATAGGAGGCCACAATGAATATCATGCACCCAAACCAGCAGTCGGATCCGGCTTCGTAGTGAGTTACTGAATAGGCGTAGGAAAGGGGTGGGTGGGTGGGTGGGGGGGGGGGGCTGAGGAGATTATATAGCCCACCAATTTTAAAAACGTGGGGGCTAAACCACTCCCACTTTTATTATTGAGTGTGAATAACTAGATAATTACAAGTGCATGATACCTTTGTTACATATGCTTTATCAAATCCTGGCGACACATGATTTTGTAAGAAAGATATCAGACACGTACACTTGTCCCTCTGACGCTCTGTCCTAAAATTTTTCGGGACAAATTAAAGAAGGCTGAGGCCCTGCAGGTTTTGTGTTGCGGGGGGGGAGGGGGGGGGGGGGGGGGGGGGTGCAAAGTAAGGTTCAGAGCAGATGGACTCAAGGGTACCCCGATCGTTCTCCATGGCGAACGAATGGGGGTACCCTTGAGTTCTATAGTGCACAGATGAAAAAGTTATAGTTGTTTCTATATACGTGAACTATAGTTGATTATGCATCTTGCGGATTATACTGCAATAAGCATTTTGGAGGTAGTCTTTACTCTCTGGTAACGACTGAATCATATGTAAAAACTATATATACGCGGTGAATTAGATACATGCATTTTTCATCTCTTGGGGGAAGCGAATCATTAAAGTTTTTAACTGACATAGGTATTACTGTTCGCAATGAATGTGCAGCAATGCAAGATTGGCCAGACGTTCTTTCCTCGTTGATGCATGATCGCATGTAATTATTGAGACGTCGGAGAGCATTGCATGGCGCTCTCACGATGTTTTTATGCTGATGATGGTGATGAAGGTAATTTTTATATGGAATATCCATTTTGACTTCCATCGCATTACTTCTAGCTCTAGAAGCTCGAGGAATGGAAGGTCATCATGGTATACTTCACACTAGATGAAAAATTTATAATCTGTTTTCTAGTAGTCAAATATGGTGGTTAGTAAAGTGTTAGTAAATATGGTGTATGTGACATCAATACCATAGTAAATATGAAGCTCTCATTTACTGTAGCGGAAATGTCACATATAACCATATTTATCAACACATTTACACCACATTTGATTGATAGTAAATACATTGTAAATCCAACTTTTCATCTGATGTCAAATATTCTACACAGATTGATTTCCTTATTTAAATGCATTACAGATGGTACAGAACCAGAAGAAATATAGCTTTGATGCTGCTGCCTTTGCAGCAATGCGAGGCATTGACACTGAGCCTCCAACTTTCTCGACCATTTTACATGAATGATTGTAAGTTATTGTCAACATGTTGACGCTCAAATTTATAGAAACTCTCAATCATTTCATAAGCGTCTAAGATATCAAGGGCTCTATTCTGAAGTTTGACTGTAATACCAGAAGGTGGGACAGGTACTGGTAAATAGACATGAAGACGATAATAAAATCAAATTTGGTATCTTCTGAGCTTTACTTCTTGCAAGTAGGTTGCGTATTTGCTGTTGTTATGGTTGGCAGCTGCTGAACGGTGTTTGGGCTAGGCGGTTCACTTTTGGAGAAAAGCTGTACCGTCGCTACAAGTGATGTGTTACATGTAGCTAATTGCAGCACAGGTTGCATGCTCCTGCTGCTGGCTGGACTCCTTTGAACAACAGTTAGCAACGGTGAAGTTGTTATGACAACAAATCTGCACACAGTGACTGCATGGGCCATCAGTAGATGCAGTTGAGGGTTTCCCTGCATGCGCATGCCGACTTGTATAACTAATGTCCTCATATTTTGACATAAATAAAAAGTATGGCCAGGAGCCATATATGACATCAACTTCAGTAGTTGCTGCTGTTCAGGACCTATATGGACTAGGAAATGCCTTTGTATATGTATAAAAATGCAGTAGCATTCTCTGATATGTTACGTTGGTGATCCTCCCTCTCTTTTACACTCCTCGTCAGTTATGCCACTATACATACATGTCAAATCCAACACTTTGATGGAAATAAAGAATTCATCAAATTGGAGCTCCAGCACAAGACCCTCTCTATCATGCAGCAATGTAGGGATGGTCATCATCATGTGGTCAGCTTGTGTTTTTTGTAGGGGGGAGGAGGATGTGTGAGTCACATTCTCTTCCATGGTGACAGTGACCACAGCTTTTGGGTGCGCATTAATTAGGTACAACCTCAATATTATTCATCCAATACATATTATCATGACACAAAACTCATTACTACATGTAAAACCAATCTGATATCCAAGTGAGTATAGTTAAATATGTCCACTTATCTATATAATTATGTTACCTCATAGTATCTGTGTTAAAAATACACGTACTTACACGTGATTATTTACATTGACACCCCCAACAACAATATTTGTTTAACACAATGCCTAAGTGTTTAGTACATCATCAGTGTCCTTTGTCCCATTGATGTGCTACAACTATTATTTGTTGCAAGAGAACAGAACAATAAACATTCTGCAGTCAAGGTAGCAATTAATAATTACTAAACCAAAATCAGGATTTCATGGTGGTTTTTCATTATGTTATGCAGGGCACACAATACAACTGCCTCCATTAAAGTTTTTCTGAGCTTAGAAGTACACTGCTTTACACTTTGAATTTAATGCTTCATAATAATTCAGGTCAGAAATGCTAGCTTGTCAAGACCACTTCAAGTTGGAACCTTTCTTCTGACCATTTAAAAAGCAACCACTAGGATTTTTGCTTTCAATTCAACAATACATGCAGATCAACCTATGGCATCACTTGGAGTACGTACATGTATACAAGTCCATAGACAATAGTACTTTGTGTACATTCCTAAAGGTATGGTTGTTCTATTGTTTGATAAACGAGGCAAGGTTTGAGTTGTGCAATTTGTTCTGCTCCATGCCATTAAAATTTCTTGCAGCCAATAGGTTAACAAGATTGAGCAGTTGGGTGAAGTGTGGTAATGGGGAAGTAAACTAAACTTAATTTACTGATACCCTTTGAATTAAAAAAGCCTCACCAACTGATACTGAACACATATACATGTATACCCCCTTTCCCCAGGGCCCCAATTTTTTCCAATGAAATTGAGCTGCTCACACCTAACTGATCAAAACTTAACTTGTGTGATAAGGATTGGAGAAATTTGCACAGAGGCTGATATTATCTGTAGAGTAACCTCTGGTGTACACGTAGGATGTCGATGGCAAAGGCCACCTCATTCTAAATAATTCAAGGAGCCATATCACATCCCCTTCAATAGTTGCTGTTCAGGAGCTATATGGACTAGTAAATGTCTTTGTATATGTATAACAATACAGTAGTATTCTCTGATATATTTATGCCACTGTATATATATATCAACCCCAACACTTTGATTGAAGTAAAGATCCTTATGGAGCTAGGGGTTCCAGACTTGGGTACTGCTTTTTAGAAGAGGACACACATACACCTTATGTATAGTCACACAAGGAGAGGCACATCATTGGAACAAAAGCCTTTAAAAAGGAGGGAGCTCCTATGAAATGCCAGGACATGTATATAAGACTTAAATTTCCTTGTGTTATGATTAGTGAATGTCATATATTTAGGTTGTGTGAAGGCCACAGCCTGCACCACGCTTGTGCTAGTGCCACCAAGCCGCTCCTTCCCTCCAGCTGCTAGATGTCCAACTCCAGACAAGACCAACTAACACGTGCACAATACACATTACATAGTCATTGTAACAAAAGGTCCTCATATACATATACATCCTTCTAGACCCGGAGGCTCCCGTTATTCAGTCACTTAACGCCTCATTGTTTCTGGTAGGACGCGAACCCTGACAGTTGATCTGAAAGTATTGTTGAATTAAAATCAAAAATCTTAGTGATGGGTGGTAGTTTCCGCCAACTTAAACCTTTCTGAAGTGGTCTGGACAACCTGGCATATCTGACTTGAATGATTAAGAAGCAATATATTCAAATTGTGTCAATAGTGTACTTCTAAGCTCAGAAAAACTTTAATGGAGCCATATGTACATGTATTGTGTGCCCTGCATAACATAAAGAAAAACCACCATGAAATCCTGATTTTGAATCAGTACTTGCTACCTTGACCACAGAATGTTTATTGCTAATATGTTCTGTTCTCTTAATCATTTTTACATCGTAGCACATCAATGGGACAACTTTATAAGATGCACTAACCATGTAGGCATTGTCTATTGCTAAACAAGAATCTGTGAGCAGTTACATGTAGTTGTACCTTTTATATAGTGATGAGCAATCAACTTGACAATGATAGTGGCTATTAGAAGAGTGAAAAACATGGCAGTACAAGTGTGCACAGTACGTGGTCGTATTTAATACGACATCTAGATTTGTTGCACATATATATGGTCATGCATGTAAATGTTTATCAATGTTGATTATTAACAAGCCAGGTGCATTGCATGTGACATGGACAAGGGATCCTATCTAATTAATGCACAATATCCCTAGTACCGACTACCGACAGGGATGTTGAAGGATTGCCTCATGAAAGAGAAAAGCCACTATCATCAAGGTGACAAGGTAATAATTAATACACACCACATGGGGATGTCAAATAAATGTGAGAAAGTAATTCAAGGTATGCGCATGTATTTTTAAAACAGATACCATAAGGTAACATATATAGATAGGGGGACATATTTAACTAACCCCTACCAAACTAACTGGGGTGTCAGATGTGGTTTTACATGTAGTAATGAAAGGGAATGGTTGCTTGAGTTTGAATCATGATATTAGGTAAGGAATGGACATGGACATGTATATGATGAATATTTAGGTTGTACCTAATCAATACACACCCAAAAGCTGTGGTTGTCATCATGTGGCTGTTTTTAAGTTACCTTGGACTTGATATTTAGACTACTTATTTATTTCATTTCCTCCTTACCCCGGCAATGAATGTCTCCCCATGCCCCCCCCCCCCCCCCCCCCCCCCCCCCCCAAAATAAAATAAAATAAAATAAAAATCACACAAGCTGACTGCCTGGTGATGTAAACATTAGCCTGGCCATCATCATGATGATTTTATTCCCTGAGTGGCAGCAATGTATAAGATTTACCGTCCAGCCGAAGTTGCTCTCATAGTTGATTAATACAAGCCGCTAACTATAGGTTACAAGCCGCTACGCTATAGGTTACAAACCGCTAATTAGCTATAGGTTACAAGCCGCTAAGCTATAGGTTACAAGCCGCTAAGCTATAGGTTACAAGCCGCTAAGCTATAGGTTACAAGCCGCTAAGCTATAGGTTATAAACCCGTAGCCAGGTCAGGAAAAGGGGGGGTTCGAAAAAAAAAAGAAATGTGGACCCAAAGTGGGCGCGGGTCACCAAAAGGGGGAGGGTGCGGGACGGGAGCGCGGAAGCTTTTGAAAACATTGATTTGGCAACACAAAAGAATTAATAGTTTGCAGACACATGTACATGTAGCAAAACACTCACAACCGAAAAATAAACAAGATGAGCTATTCAATTTCGTGCGACCTTCCAAGGTGAGCTGCCTGATATGAAAAGAGGGGAAGGGGCCACTAAACCTAACATGTCGTTTTGCTATGCAATCTAAATCGATCTTCGCTTAAAAAAAAAAAATGCTTCTGATTCAATGGCTGCTTAGTCATATATGAATTAATGGCACATGAAAAATACTACATATTTAGGCAGGTTTACATTTATATACAAACACAATTAATTAGTATACAGTGACAGAGTGTTTTAACAGAATTCAAGGGCGGATTATAGAGTCAAGTCAAGCATCCTTGGGTGCAAATGGGCATAGCGTGTGACAACTTCATCTAAGTCCACGTCCATGTCATAATGTATATGCAGGAGAGCAAGGCTAGAAAGACGGCTATTTCCCATCGAGGCTCTCATATAATTGTGCAGTCTTCGAAGAGCACTAGCACTCCACTCGCATTCGCAAGACGTCACAGGCAGTGTGCATCGATTTGCAGAAAGACCCTGACATTGGGGTACAGATCACTGTCACACTCCTTGATAGCTGCGGCTGGACTGCTAGGACGTAGTTCCGCAGCCATTCCAGAGTACCTTGCTTTCCATCTCTTCATCTCTGTTGAGATGAGCTCAGGGCTGGGCAAGTCATCCTGGTACTTCTCAATAACTCTCTCCATTCACTTCTCTTGAGCAGCACACAGATGGTACATGTACAACTCCTATAGAAGGCATCGATTTTCTGGCAAGAAGCAGCGGCTACTTCACGCTCTCTTTTCTTTTGTTGGGAGCTACCCGGTGTCGTAGTGTACAATGTCCCCCCTAAAATTTGTCCCCCCGGACGTTTTACACTAGTGTACAATGTCTCCCCGGACATTCTGCACTAGTGTACAATGTCCCCCCGGACAATCTACACTAGGGCAAACTGTCCCCCTCCAGGGTAAAATGTCCCCCCTCATAACATTTTATTTCATGCTGGGAAACTTTTAATGCAATCCTAATATGGACTTGCAGTGTACAAAAGGGTGGTATTTTCAAATACAGTACGTATACCGTATCGCACAACGGCAGTACACGGGATAGCGTTGACGCCATTACTCAGTAGCTCCTATCCGTCGTCAAAGCTGCATGTCGTTCCGCCGCATGAAATGCTCATTGAAACCAATACTGACACACATACACGAACATTTAGAATTTTAGTATTAAAATTTCTTAACGAATACACAACTCTTATCCTTTCCGTCGTCAAAGCTCTCATTGAAACCAATACTCACATACACACATACATGTACATGAACATTCATTATTAAAATTCCTTTAAAGGAGTGGTGAACATTTGTTGATATAATTCATGGCGAAAATCTCATCAATATGAGAAATATATTGAGTAATGTCACATAAACACAGCTCCACACTGCGTGTACCGCCTGACATACCTCATGAAGAATGTTACTTAATGCAAAGGCTATTTCCATCGTCGGTTCGATCAGTCGGGTACCCAGACTAAAACCCATCCTAAATAGCATAAAAACAATGCATCCTGCGTCCAGGGTGGGAATAGTGTAAAAACCTTACTGGGATTGAGCGTCCACAAAACCCATGCTGACGTACATGTATGAATTGAATTATTGCTTCAACATAGTTTTTGTTCGACGGAACCATGGGTAGAACCAAATGTATTCCCATCCTGGACGCACAATCCGGGCAGGATGGTTTTTACGCTATATAAAGACGGGGTTTTGTTAAAAACCAGCCTGTTGGACGATTATAACAGTTTCCTTTGTTATCCTATAGGTAAGACATTGCGCCCTAGTGTGGAGTGTCCGGGGGGGGGGGGGGGGGGGGGGGGGGGGGGGACATTTTACCCTAGGGGGGGGACAGTTTGCCCTAGTGCAGACTGTCTGGGAGGACATTGTGCACTAGTGCAGAATGTCCAGGGGGACATTCTGCACGGGGGGACAATCCACCCTCCCACACCGGCATAGTCGATCGGCCCGGCGATTATTAATGCGACGGCGTATGGATTAATTATTAAACCGGCTTTTTAATTATTGAGACGTAATTTGATAATTACATAATAAATACGTTACGACAAACGTAATGTTATACGTTATTAGTCAGGGAAGCCTAATCGCCTAAATCCGCCTTAGAGAGCTGCCTGCACGGCGGCACCGTAGTACTTTCACCGCACGTAAGCGGAGTGCAGGACCTTTATCCTCAGAGGGGGTTCGTTCGAACCCCCCGAACCCCCCCTGGCTACGGGCCTGGGTTTCAAGCCGCTAAGCTATAGGTTAAAAGCCACTGATGTATAATGCTCAACATGCATGTGTGCAACTGCATATAATGATTTGGGGACTTCCACAAGATATAAAAATGATGATCAGTGCCTGTAGGATTTGTAGACAAAATTGCTTGCGAAATTTACTCGTAGGTAGGTAATATTTCTTTAAGAGTTTTAAATAAAATATACACAAACAGGAATTTACAATAAATAATTTAAATTCTTCCAGTATACATATGCTGCTATGCATGAGCAATCTATTAAATAGAGTAGAGAGGTGCTCCATCATCCATCCCAAGTCCACTCCTCCACTTCACTCGTGAGCCCCTTAGACACAAACTGGTTGCCCTTATGATAGTTTCCTACTTTTAACTCAATTGGCAAATCCTACATCACCAATTTTATTTTAATCAGTATAATTACACCATAATAACACACTAAATAATAGCTACTTATTAAACAGACTACTGCAAAGTATCTAATCAGACATAGTCTACTCAAATTATTGGGGCAGGCTTATCAACAAAATAGCTCTTGCTATGCTACGAGCTAGCACCAGACTAAGTCTACCAAAACATCAGCTGGGCGAGTTTGCCTAAGATCCAGTGTAATATTATTTTGTGATTTATTTTAAATGATTATCAATACCCTTAGTGAAAACTGCTCAGATGAATCCCTCCTGAACCCATGACAGTACTTGTTGCAATGATGGCTATGTTCTAATTCTCTGTCTTCTCTGCTGCTACCATAGAGAAATAAACAGACAAAAATGATTTATTCCATGAACACATAGTACTATGTGGGCTGACAACATAACACTCTTATCACACAACACTTGTGCTTCCCCTTGGTAGTGTGCTTGTCAGAATGGTGATCAATGCCAAGCATACCTATTTCCGTGCAACTGGCCTGGCCATCGATCATTTGTCAAAATACAGCCTATATGGAAGGGTAGAAGTTGAAGGGACCTACTTCAAGAGTCCTGATTATCGAGGTGTCCACAGTTAAGGAGTTCATATTGTAAGTTTTTGTAAATTTAAAAACAGCATGCCTGCAATTCATGGGTGCTTGTTCCTATGTAACTGGTGTGAGGTGCAATTTTTTTTCTGATTGTCAGCTGTATGACACTGGACTGGGAACCAGCTATAGTTTTTGTTAATCTTTTGCAATCAATTCCTGTTATTTCATCCTCGATGTGTAATCGGAGTGAAGATATTTGCTGCATACCATACAAGAACTGCTGAAATCCATTGATAATGTCATCCCTTGAGTGGTGTCCTAATGGTGCCATCATTTGAGGGTTTCCAATGTGTGTTGAAGGATTACATAGTTGGGCATTAACCCTGCTGCTGGATACGGAGTTCTTTCTGGTACTAAGTCTGTAATAAGACGGGTTGTTACTCTTATTCAGAAGCTGGGTCCTGCTCTTGGTCTCTTGAACTGTTCTCTCGCACTGTCTTGACAGACTTTCCCCAAGAAATGAAAGTGTCCCACGAGCCAAACTTTGAAGTTCTTGGAGCTCCAATAGGAGATCCCATCTTTTGTGCAAAGTGTTTAGTACAAAGGCGTGCTAAGGCTGCCAAGTTGCTATCCCAGTTGGTTACTGTGGGCTCATTGGACCCCCAAGTTGCACTCATCCTCCTGTGTCAGTGTGCAGGGTACTGTAAATTAGTTCATCTTGCCTGTTCAACTCCACCCTCACTAATCTCTGATCGTCTTTGTTTTTCCAAATGCATTGGAATTGATGCAGCTAGCACAGAATGGTTGCAAGTTCAACTGAGTCTTGGTAAGTCTTGCTCTCCATTCTCCAGCTGCTAGTTTGGCATCACTGATTAAGGCCGGGTCTCTAATACCATCTGATGAATATGCCTTGGAGTCATTCCATATTTTTAACAGTATAGTCCCACCAGTGCATGCAATTTCAGGAGATCTTTTGCTTCATTCTAGCTATAGCCAAAAGGGGTGACAGATACTTTAGAAAAAGCACATATACATATATAAGGATACATGTACATGTATAATGATACATGCATGTACATGTATAGGTAGCTCATGCACAAAATCGCGCGTGCTAGTCCGTAACTAGTTGATCTGAAAGTAAGTTAAAAATTGGACTGGAATTTGTGAATGTTTGAGAAGGGTAAAAAAGAAGTTTAGAAACGTGATCCGTTACTTGAGCGGTTTACCCGTGGATTCAGGAATAATCTAAATTCAAGCTCTTCAGTTCTGTTCACGATCCATCAATATCAAATTTTGTCTTCCATGCATCATGGGCTCATTTTTGCCCTTCAAAGACGACCCGTGCATGGCAACTGTTTGGCTAGCACGACCGCATGTTGTGAACGGACGATATATGAATTAAGTTAGTTATTGCGTGACAATTATTAATGTTATTTGTGCTGGTTTTCAATTGACAGTAATAGTAGACAGTGTGATACTTACGGTACCCAGCTATAGAGTACATGCAAGATGGACCTCTGTATTAGCTGGATAACGATGGCTATTGGTGTTGCCATATGCGGAGGCCAGCTGTGTATTGAGCAAGGGTGTACAGACGGTAGGTGACATGCTCCATAGTACAGCATTTTTGCAATTAAGTGCCGATCACCTCCAAGGGAACGATTGCAAGCGATATCAGTTTGTTGCGTGTGCGATTGTGTAGCAATAAGCCCGTTGTATAAAAGGTCTGGTATTTGTATACATGTATACGTGCATGTACCTTATATCCATGCCCATTTCTTGCATGCATGCATGCATGCATGCACGACAGAACATTCATGACCACGCAAGGTGTAAATTCTTGGTAAAAACGCATTGCATTGCAGAGTTCGGGCCCGATGTCGATGTTGAAATTGTTTGTGGCTACGGCGGGAGTGTTGTTGTGATGTGGAGCACCGCAGACCAATATAATGTTTTTTATTTACAAGTAGAGTACAGCTGCGGCGATAACAGTGGCCATTCACAGGTGAGAATGTTTGGAATATATATATGTTTATATTGTGACACGTAGTGTGTTTGTGCATGCCTGCGAGTAGTTCGGTTCACCCGGTATGTCTACGTGCATGCACAACACACTGGCAAACAGACAGACGTGCTTGTGCAAAACAGTGACAAACTCAATGGAGCGCGAACCATCCCTGGAAGCTGGAGCGATGGGACAACTTGCACTGTTTCGGGATGCTACGTTCCAACGTGTTATGGCTGCCCTTACTGTTACCCAATGATGCAACAAAACTGCAGTATACCCCCATCTACCGAAGCAAGTAATCACTTCATAGTATTGCATGCAGAAGTAACTATAAGTACATGTGTACATGTGTGATGCTATATAACTTTGGTTACTCGCATGCACGAGGGTTTAAATTTCCACATTTAACCATTTTTTAGATAAATTTTTGTAATTATTGATCTGGCAAAATATTTTGTTATGTACCTTTGGGATTTATTCTAAATAATACGAATTACGTCCGTAACAAGTCCGCTTAGACAATGAGTGAATAAAAGCACTCTATGATAAACTTAGTGAAAATAATAGTGCTGTAAAACAAATATAAGGAATATACATGCATGTATTTGTATCATGTTTTGTCAGACCATTTTTTTGTTTGTCGTTTGGTATATATATAATTATAATTATAATTATGTACATCCTGATTTGCTTACTATTGCCATTCAAGTCTTATATACCTCCAATCTTCTCATAGAGATTTGCTAAGAGCCTTCTACTTCAGTCGTTTCATCAGTTTTTAATACCATAATTCAGGACGAAATTTCCAATATGTCCTTATTACAGATACATCCCCACCGTACCGCTACGTACATACTGAGTTTTACCGTTAGCTAGGCATCTTATCTGTAGCCATCAATCTTAACTTTGACACACAGTTTGTTAAAATGACTGGTAAAAAATGACGTAGCTTGTAATGAAAATGATATAATAATATATATTATAATATATCGCATTCTATTATTAATCACTGGAATGATTTACGTATGTACGGTATGCAGGCACAGATCGCGATATACCAGGGCGAATGTAGACATTGAGTATGTCTAATTTCTTTACTCGTTTGCATTCTTTTGTATTTATTTTTACTTATTATGCATGTAAGGGTTAATAGTTTTGTGGTGTTATTTTACATGTATGTGTTTATTTTAAATCTATTATAAGTTTTATTTATAAATTTAATTTCAGATAAATCAAAAACAATTTTTAAATCACAATCCATTAAAAAATACTCAACGGACGTTCTAGAGACCAACGAAAGGTGTACATCATGCCAGTAAGGCTCAAGCCTAATCCTGAACATCAGCCTGCTGTATAGAATCATCTCATGTGGTCATGAGACCTCCATTGGTGTTCGTTTATTTATAATAATCCTTTTAACTTATATTCCAAACAAATGATTGTTATGCAATATAAATTGCACTGGGCACTGAAATTTTAGACAGTTGGCAACTTGTAGCAGCACCTACTAGACAAATTGTTACTCTGATTTAACTTAAATTGTTGCACTCGTCATAATCACATTTACATCTAGGTCCAGCACCTTCTTCAGCAATAAGCCAAATAAAGAACAGCTGCACAGTCTCAATGCATCCTTCACAGATATCACCTAGCCTTACTGATGCTACCCCAGGTCAGTTAACAGCATACATAAAATGGTCATGCATGCATATTGATATCAAAAATAATTTGATTAGCATCCTTGAAAAGGATAATTTGAAGCTGAATGTGATAAAACACGGAGACAATGTATTAGTAAATATATTACTGGTTATTACTGGTTAATTATATGTTGAGAAGAAGTTCAGTGTGGATTCTAAAGACAGTGATGTATTGTGTGTAGCCATCAATGATCAGCCATCAATCCAAGGTTGTAGATTATAATAACCTTTGTGCACAGAACAACTGTTTTCAAAATGTTCTGTGCGAGAGATATAATATTTTAATTAAACTATAGGCACTGTAAGTTTCTTATACATGTATAACCATAGCATTGTGTGCATATCAATGTAGTATAATTTTCAAGCCAGGGTGTGGGTGTGATGTTAAGTTATGTTTGGCCTACAACTTGTGTGTATGTATATTGCATATACTAATTAAGTAGTGATGTCTGCATAGAAAAGCCTTATGGCTGGCTTTGTGGATTCTTTTCAATGCAGTCTATAATTCTGTACAAGAGCTTTGTCACATAGTATTACCAACTCTGGTGTGCTCTTAATGGAAATACTTACACCTCTAGTTCCAACACCTACTTCAGGAACAGGCCTAATAATAACCAGCGTTGCAGCATCAACCTACACTTCCCAGCCATCCTCAAGCTGCCCTACTGATGCCACTACAGGTCTGTCAATAGCATCTTTAATCGCATGCATGTTTGTATGAAGATCCATTAAACTGAATATGATAAAACATTGATATTAATGCCATCATTTAATGGAACTTTT
The DNA here is from genome assembly GCA_949361645.1 of Spongilla lacustris. Lineage (NCBI taxonomy): Eukaryota > Metazoa > Porifera > Demospongiae > Spongillida > Spongillidae > Spongilla > Spongilla lacustris. The sequence goes on along the minus strand of OX442416.1, from coordinate 5,686,106 downwards.
ACATTAAAAAAGCAAGTGAAAAACAACTCACACAGAAAAAAACATAGAATACGTGTCAGTATAGAATATAACATATAATGATGCATTGTGTTACCATCAATGTTCGGCCTATTGTAGCTGTGATTATCTACAGTGTAGTTCGAGAATCGTGGATGCATTGACAATTTATTTCGAAAATTGGTAACTAGTTGGCTGCATGCGGTGAGGCATGTCTGTTGCTGCTTTTTTGGAAGTTTGAAAACCTTAACCTATAGCTAGAGGGGACATAATTCTCCAGGGAATTGGGTCCGGTTAATTTGTTTAGTACACCCAGGGAACGCAGTCCACTGGACCGTATTCCTTTAAGAAAAAACACAAAAATTGCCTTGGACCGTAAACTCTATGACACCTGCACCCCGGAATGATGTTTGTTCTTTCCATAGACAGTGTACATGTGGAATATGGCTTGGTACATGTACATGCTCAACCAGGTGACCCTGGACAAACATTAGATGGTTAACAAGCTCTATATTCACCTCCTACACTGTACATGAGGGTTCGTATAATTAAATTTATCGACATCAGATAAATAATGTAGCTGCAAAATGCCTTTGGTAACTTGTAGCAGCACCTAGTAGACAAATTGATACTCTGATTTAATTTAAATTGTTGCACATGTCATTATAAAGCAAAGATCACATTTACTTCTAGGTCCAGCACCTTCTTCAGCAATAAGCCCAATAAAGAACTGCAGCACAGCCTCAATACATCCTTCACAGACATCACTTAGCCCTACTGATGCTACTGCAGGTCAGTTAACAGCATACATCCTACAACACAAATGGTTATGCATGCATAAAATGGGATCATGGAATCTAAAGAAAGTGATGTATTGTGTGTAGCCATCAATGATCAGCCATCAATCCACGGTTGTAGGACTATAATAACCATTGTGCACATAACAACTGTTTGCAAAATGTTCAGTGTGAGAGAAAAAATATTTTAATTAAACTATAGGCACTGTAACTTTCATATATAACCATAGCATTGAGCAAATTAATTTAGTATAGTTTCATGCAAGCTTGGGTGCACATGGCTGTGATGTTGAGTTATGTTTGATGTGTCCAGGCCTACAACTTGTGTGTGTATGTGCTTGTGTGTGTGTGTGTAGTACTCAACTTGCATCTACTTAGTAGTGATGTCTGTACAGAAAAGCCTCTTGGCTGGCTTGGTGTATTCAGTCTAAAATTCTGTACAAGAGCTTTGTCACATCGTATAACCAACTTTGGTGTGCTTTTAATGAAAATGCTTACACCTCTAGTTCCATTACCTATTTCAGGAACAGGTCTAATAATAACCAGCATTGCAGCATCAACCTATACTTCCCAGCCAATCTCAGACCACCCTACTGATGCCACTAGAGGTCTGTTAATAGCATCTTTAATTAAATTTATCAACATCAGATCAATGTCAGATAAATAATGTAGCTACAAAATGCCTTTGGTAACTTGTCGCATACCTACTAGACAAATTGTTACTCTGAATTAACTTAAATTGTTGCAATCGTCATTATAAAGCAAAGATCAGATTTACTTCTAGGTCCAGCACCTTCTTCAGCAATAAGCCCAATAAAGAACTGCAGCACAGCATCAATGCATCCTTCACAGACATCACTTAGCCCTACTGATGCTACTGCAGGTCAGTTAACAACCATACATCCTACAACATAAATGGTTATGCATGCATATTAAATTATTTGATTAGCATCCTTGAAAAGGATAATCTGAAGCTGAAAGTGATAAAACACTGAGACCATGTATTAGTAAATATATATGTATATTTTACTACATGGTAACACACAATGCATGCAATCATATGTTGAGAAGAAGTATCTAAAGAAAGTGATGTATTGTGTGTAGCCATCAATGATCAGCCATCAATCCAAGGTTGTAGAAGTATATTAACCTTTTGCACAGGACAATCAAGTTGTTTTCAAAATGTCCAGTTTGAGAGATATAAAATTTTAATTAAACTATAGGCACTTTAAGTTTCATACATAACCATAGTATTTTGCACATATCAGTTTAGTGTAGTTTTCAAGCTTGGGTGTGCATGGGTGTGATGTTGAGTTATGTTTGATGTGTCCAGGCCTACAAATTGTGTGTATGTGTGTGCTTGTGTGTGTGTATGATGCTCAACTTGTGTCTAATAAGTAGTGATGTCTATACAGAAAAGCCTCTTGGCTGGCTTTGTGTATTCTTTTCAATGCAGTCTAAAATTCTGTATAAATGCTTTGTCACATGGTATTACTAACTCTGCTGTGCTCTTAATGGAAATACTTATGCCTCTAGTTCCAACACCTACCTCAGGAACAGGCCTAATAATAACCAGCTTTGCAGCATCAACCTATACTTCCCAGCCATCCTCAAGCTGCCCTACTGATGCCACTAAAGGTCTGTTAATAGAATCTTTAATTGCCAGATGCATGTTTGTATTATATATATAGATCCAATAAACTGAATATGATAAAACATTGATATTGATGCCATACATTTAATGGAACTTTTACATTAATACATGTGAAAACCACCCACACAGAAAAAAAACCTGGATTTGTGCAATCCCGAGATTGTCCTGCGCAAACCCTGATCCATGGTTTGTGGTACAAACCATGGATTGGCGGCGCAATCCTGGGATTGCTCTTGCGCAAAGCATGGATCAGGACAATCCTGGGATTGCCCTGCGCAAAGCATAGATCAGACATGTCTGCATGTAATATATTTAATTAGCGATGGGTAACGGATAATGAGTACATCCACATTACTTTATATCAAATAACATGCGTTTGCAGTATAAATGAAAGGCCTATGGTGTTATTCTCTACTGATGAGACACTGAGCACAATGGTTCAAAACTCTTCAAAATGTGGTTGGTTCATTACATCTCGATACAGTTCTTCATGTCTCCCTTTGTACAGTTGCTTGGCAAGCCTCCAATGATACTACCAAATATGAAATACATGTCCCCTTAGATATCACTTTTTCCTCACCATCCTCACAAATTGTGACTCTGATTTAACTTAAATTGTTGCACTCGTCATTATAAAGCAAAGATCACATTTACTTCTAGGTCCAGCACCTTCTTCAGCAATAAGACCAATAAAGAACTGCAGCACAGCCTCAATGCATCCTTCACAGACATCACCTAGCCCTACTGATGCTGCTGCAGGTCAGTTAACAGCATACATCCTACAACATAACTGAATGGTTATGCATGCATATTAAATAATTTGATTAGGATCCTTGAAAAGAATAATCTGAAGCTGAAAGTGATAAAACACTGAGACCATGTATTAGTAAATATATATTTGGTAACACACAATGCATGCAATTATATGTTGAGAAGAAGTATAACTCTCTGCCCACATAAAATGGGATCGTGGAATCTAAAGAAAGTGATATATTGTGTGTAGCCATCAATGATCAGCCATCAATCCAAGGTTGTAGGATTTGTGCACAGGACAACTGTTTTCAAAATGTTCTGTGTGAGAGATATAATATTTTAATTTTAAAGTATAGGCATTGTAACTTTCATATATAACCATAGCATTGTGTGCAAATCAATTTAGTTTAGTTTTCATGCAAGCTTGGGTGCGCATGGCTGTGATGTTGAGTTATGTTTGATGTGTCCAGGCCTACAACTTGTGTGTGTATATGCTTGTGTGTGTGTGTGTGTGATACTCAAATTGCATCTACTAAGTAGTGATGTCTGTACAGAAAAGCCTCTTGGCTGGCTTGGTGTATTCAGTCTAAAATTCTGTACAAGAGCTTTGTCACATCGTATAACCAACTCTGGTGTGCTTTTAATGAAAATGCTTACACCTCTAGTTCCATTACCTACTTCAGGAACAGGTCTAATAATAACCAGCATTGCAGCATCAACCTATACTTCCCAGCCAATCTCAGACCACCCTACTGATGCCACTAGAGGTCTGTTAATAGCATCTTTAATTAAATTTATCAACATCAGATCAACATCAGATAAATAATGTAGCTACAAAATGCCTTTGGTAACTTGTCACAGTATCTACTAGACAAATTGTGACTCTGATTTAACTTAAATTGTTGCACTCATCATTATAAAGCAAAGATCAGATTTACTTCTAGGTCCAGCACCTTCTTCAACAATAAGCCAAATAAAGAACTGCAACACAGCCTCAATGCATCCTTCACAGACATCACTTAGCCCTACTAATGCTACTGCAGGTCAGTTAACAGCATACATCCTACAACATAAATGGTTATGCCGACATGCATATTAAATAATTTGATTAGCATCCTTGAAAAGGATAATCTGAAGCTGAAAGTGATAAAACACCGAGACCATGTATTAGTAAATATATATGTATATATTACTGCATGGTAACACACAATGCATGCAATCATATGTTGAGAAGAAGTATAACTCTCTGCACACATAAAATGGGATCGTGGAATCTAAAGAAAGTGATGTATTGTGTGTAGCCATCAATGATCAGCCATCAATCCAAGGTTGTAGAAGTATATTAACCTTTTGCACAGGACAATCAAGTTGTTTTCAAAATGTCCAGTTTGAGAGATATAAAATTTTAATTAAACTATAGGCACTTTAAGTTTCATACATAATTATAGCATTTTGCACATATCAGTTTATTGTAGTTTTCAAGCTTGAGTGTGGGTGTGATGTTGAGTTATGTTTGATGTGTCCAGGCCTACAACTTGTGTGTATGTGTGTGCTTGTGTGTGTGTGTATGATACTCAACTTGCGTCTATTAAGTAATGATGTCTGTACAGAAAAGCCTAATGGCTGGCTTTGTGTATTCTTTTCAATGCAGTCTAAAATCTGTATAAATGCTTTGTCACATGGTATTACTAACTCTGGTGTGCTCTTAATGGAAATACTTACATCTCTAGTTCCGACACCTACTTCAGGAACAGGCCTAATAATAACCAGCGTTGCAGCATCAACTTATACTTCCCAGCCATCCTCAAACCACCCGACTGATGCCACTAGAGGTCTGTCAGTTAATAGCATTTTTAATCGCCAGATGCATGTTTTTATGATATAAATAGATCCAGATCCAGTAAACTGAATATGATAAACATTGATATTGAAGCCATACATTTAATGGAACTTAAAAAACAATAATACATGTGAAAACAACCCACACAGAAAATAAAAACTTGCGCAATCCCGAGATTGTCCTGCGCAAATCCTGGATCCATGGTTTGTGGTACAAACCATGGATTGGCGGCGCAATCCTGGGATTGCTCTTGCGCAAAGCATGGATCAGAACAATCCTGGGATTGCCCTGCGCAAAGCATAGATCAGACATGTCTGCATGTAATATATTTAATTAGCGATGGGTAATGGATAATAATGACATTACTTTATATCAAATAACATGCGTTTGCAGTACAAATAAAAGGCCTATGGTGTTATTCTCTACTGATGAGACACTGAGCACAATGGTTCAGAACTCTTGAAAATGTGGTTGGTTCATTACGTCTTGATAAGCAGTTCTTCATGTCTCCCTTTGTACAGTTGCTTGGCAAGCCTCCAATGATGCTACCAAATAAGTAATACATTTCCTCTGAGATATCACTTTTTCCTCACTATCCTCACAAATTGTTACTCTGATTTAACTTAAATTGTTGCACTCGTCATTATAAAGCAAAGATCACATTTACTTCTAGGTCCAGCACCTTCTTCAGCAATAAGCCCAATAAAGAACTGCAGCACAGCCTCAATGCATCCTTCACAGACATCACCTAGCCCTACTGATGCTGCTGCAGGTCAGTTAACAGCATACATCCTACAACATAAGTGAATGGTTATGCATGCATATTAAAAAGGATAATTTGAAGCTGAAAGTGATAAAACACTGAGCCCTTGTATTAGCAAATATAAAATATATTACTGGTAACACAATGCATGCAATTATATGTTGAGAAGAAGTATAACTCTCTGCCCACATAAAATGGGATCGTGGAATCTAAAGAAAGTGATGTATTGTGTGTAGCCATCAATGATCAGCCATCAATCCAAGGTTGTAGGATTATAATCACCTTTTTGCACAGGACAAATGTTTTCAAAATGTTCAGTGTGAGAGATATAATATTTTAATTAAACTATAGGCACTGTAAATTTCATATATAACCATAGCATTGTGTGCAAATCAATTTAGTTTAGTTTTCAAGCTTGGGGCGCATAGGTGTGATGTTGAGTTATGTTTGATGTGTCCAGGCCTACAACTTGTGTGTGTATGTGCTTGTGTGTGTGATACTCAAGTTGCATCTACATGTACTAAGTAGTGATGTCTGTACAGAAAAGCCTCTTGGCTGGCTTGGTGTATTAAGTCTAAAATTCTGTACAAGAGCTTTGTCACATCGTATTACCAACTCTGGTGTGCTTTTAATGGAAATACTTACACCTATAGTTCCAACACCTACTTCAGGAACAGGCCTAATAATAACCAGCGTTGCAGCATCAACTTATACTTCCCAGCCGTCCTCAAACCACCCTACTGATGCCACTAGAGGTCTGTTAATCACATCTTTAATCGCCAGATGCATGTTTGTATGATATATATAGATCCAGTAAACTGAATATGATAAAACATTGATATTTTACATTAAAAAAGTAATAATGGATGTGAAAATAACCCACACAGAAAAGGACACAGATTACCTGTCAGTATAGATTATAAAATATAATGATGCATTGTGTTGCCATCAACGTTTGACCTACTGTAGCTGTGGTTATCTATAGTGGTAATTCGAGAAACGTGGATGCATTAACAATTAATTCCGAAAATTGGTAACTAGTGGGCTGCATGCGAACTATACATGCGCGGAGAAAATATTTATAAACTGTTCTTGCGCTGATGGAAAAATACAAAGTTGATCGATATCATCAATTTAAATGCTACCAGATTATTAACACCGGTGTCGGAGGCATGGCTGTCCCCCTGGAAAAAGTGTCCCCCCGGACATTCATGCCTAGGCACGACTGTCCCCCCGGACACTGGTGCCTAGGAATGAATGTCCCCTCTAGGCATTATTGTCCCCCCATGCCGGACATTTTTTCCTAGGCACAGCTGTCCCCCCCCCCCCCCCCCCCCCCCCCCCCTCTAGTTGGCCCATAGCCCGACCTTCGCGTATTGGGTATCTAGCCTATACCTGGATTTGTACACATCTGATAGCGTATGTGGGCTATACTATTATCATATACAGCCCACATACGCTATTAGATGCATGGGTACAAATCCAGGTATACCCGACATTCCAATACGCGAAGGTACGGTCGGGCTACGCCCAACTAGCCCCCCTCCACGTTTTCTCGTTTATCATAAACGTTCAACCAAACACTTAGCCTTCCAATCCTCGTAACTGCTCTGCCTCATGCGTGTATAAACTAATGTTCGCACGCGTCCGTGGAGGTTTCCTTTTAGAACAGCGAGTGTTTCTGGCCATGGACGACGAAATCGTTTTGAACTCAGTTCTTGTTAAAAGGAAGGTATCCAGGCCAGTTGGATGTTCAAAATATCAGAAACGTTCTTTTAGACGAAAGCGCGTGGAAATGACAAAGTTGACAATGGCGCTCTTTATTTACAAATTGTTCCAAGATATGAGTGGCGATCAACAGTGATCAAATCGAAAGAAGAGCAGGAAAGAATAATGATAGCTTGCCACGCTTCACCACAAGGAAAATCGTCAGGCCTGGCGCGTATCCAGAATTTCAAACCTATTAACATTGTACGTCAATCGAATACGAGCGGGGGAGGGGGGGGGGGGGGATCATGCACTCTTGCGATAGGCCAAATAAGAGCGGAGAGGGGAGGGTAGGCCAAATTAATACAAGTGGGGGGAGGAGGGAAGGTTAGTATCAATTAAGTTTTGTAAATATTATTCTATTGGGGGGGGGGGGGGGGTTTCAGGTAACACGGAAACCTCTATGGATATGCTCCTGATCGTTGTATAGATATATGCATGCGACCACCATGTATAGAAGCATGACTGTAACTTTGATATTGGGTGTTCACTTACTTCCAGCAAAGAAAAATCGTACAAAGTTCAAGAGTCAGTTGGCAAAGGTGTTTACAAGGCAAATGGCTCTGCACTGCATGCAGCAAATATCTGTCTGACACATGAAGCATGTTTTTTTTTTTTTGTGATATCATGCATATGGTACCAATCATTATTTTATGACCTCACGCGGATACTTGCATGCACACGAATTTTCATATATACGATTTACATTTGTAAACATTTACACAAGAATGCCTTTCCTTGAAATGAGAGCCTTTAGTAATAAATAATTAGCTGCTCTGCACACAACCGAGCGGGCACGCAGACGCATGTAAATGTATTAAGATATATCATGGCATGCATGACGTTTGCTAATACATGCACGTATAAAACGACTAACGCATGTATATCGATCCGATTTGGTTGTATTATACTTACGCTTGTACATTCCAGGCCTGTATTTAAAGTGTAGGACATTCTATCCTAGGCACCAGTGTCCCCCCATGGGGGGACACTGGTGCCTAGGGTAGGACAATTATGCCTAGGCATAAATGTCCCCTGCGGACATATATGCCTAGGCATAATTGTCCGGGGGACAATGGTGCCTAGGAACGAGTGTCCGGGGGACAGCGGTGCCTAGGCATGAATGTCCGGGGGGACATTTTGCGGGGGGGACAACCATGCCTACGACACCGGTTCTGTGAGAATCGAATGTTTTTTGGGTATTATAAATTGTAATATAATTATTTCATAATAATAATAATAATAAATTAAATTTCACAGTAAAATCAATCGCAAATCAAGGGCACTTGATTTTAATATCAAATCATGAATTGTTTTAACAATTGATTTAAAAATCCGTTGTGAAATCAATTTTTTTGCAGTGCTTATTCGTGAATGATATCGACGGATGTCTGAATTTCTGGTCAGTTGTTTATAGATGAATGAATCCTAAACAAATAAAAATATGCTTGCAGCTGAAAACCACAAATGTCTTATTTAAGTAATTGCATGCAGGAAAAAAATCCGTGTCGCTATGTATCAGTAAGCCGCATGTAGACTGCACTAAATCCTTTGCATAAGTTACTGAATGAGTATAATCATTAGTAATTATTAAATACGAAGCACAAAATATGAATATGAAACAAATTTTCAACGAATCTCGTATCCCGGCTTCTTGTTATTATGCAGTTTGTTATTCAACTGATCGTGATCAAATATATGTTTTACATGGGCAAACTTGTATCTTGTCACACAGCCTTGGCCACTACACTCATTCTGGTGGTAACTTTGATCACAGTCCTATTGGGCGTCGTGATTTGTGCGTTAATCGCAATTCTAATGGCTTATCGGAGGCGCAAGAAGAGGTATAAGTGCATGGACGTATGTGTGCAGCAATAATGGGCCGTTATTCCAGAAAAGACGTCCATCAACTTCTTGCGGGACTGGCCAACGTCATTCAGGAGATAAAGATGGACTTGTCACCCCAGCGGTTCGATGTTAAATCAGTACAAGAAGGTTCCATTTGGAGCGGTTTGGAGAACATACTACATGACATGCATGGAAGCGGTTCAAATTATGTGCGATTTCGTCGACGATTCGCCGCTCCAAACGGAAGCGCCAAGCAACTCTGTTTTGTACACCAAAGTACAGAGTGCACGTGAATGAATCAATGATTCATAATTCCATTTTTCCGAAACAGATACATACAGTGGAGATCGTGATAGTTTGAAGGGGGAAAAAATTGACATTAATTTTATGTTTCTTTGAATTTAAAACAATAACCACATGTGATATTGAAATCTAACTGCACAGATACATGGCTATACAATTGTCATCAAGTAGTAAAAAAAAAAAAAGGTGTGTCACGTGACTGTCACGTTTTACCACTGTCGTTTTCAGTGACCCCAGTCTTGTCAACTGAGTTTTCCTATTTATCTTCACTCAGGGATAGCGGATCAGGATGATTATTGGTATAGCACCAACCTCTAAATGATTTGGCCGAGCCAGATCCTGAACCCGAGAAACCGTTCGGTTATTTTCGAGCGATACGTAGCTTATAAGGACTATAAGTGTTCGGCTTTTTTTTTTTCGAAGCGCTCGATTTATGCTAGATAAAGCATTCAGTTTTTCCGAGCGACGATCATTGCATCATTTTACCTAACTTCTGGCTTTAAAAACTGCACCATTTTCAGATGAATTTCATTAAAACGATGCCTTTACAAACAGTTATTCTCAGTTATGGCATAGTTTATATAGAGAGGGATTGGAAGCATGTCACGTGAGTGCATGGTTCCGATCTACTACATGTAAGCGTTTTATCACTTCTTCTACATAACCTCGAAAGCAGTGTGACTGAGTTTTGCCATCCTTTTTTTTTTGTTGTTCAAGTATCATTTACACGATGAGCGGCGTATTTTCAAACCTTGCAGCACAACTATCCCTCCAAGTCCTTAACAGTTTGAGATACGCGTTTTTTTGAAGTTAGGTTATTTCTGCGTGGCATGATGCATTTTTTATTATTGGGTGACCTTCCGTTGATGTAAAACACATAGTCGAACCTTTAGTGAATTGACTCCTCGCAACTTCTCGCGACACCTCAGTGGCGGATCCAGGGGGGGGGGGGGGGGGGGGGGTGGCGAGGGTATACCCCCCCCCCCCCCCCGCAAAACCTGTTATTAAAAATTCATGACTTCTTACGGTACGCACGACGATACTGAACGCGTTAACGGCGCAACGATCCTTCCAATATTGGTAGGTGGAGTGATTGTTATATATGTCCCAGCCCACAGGATGTAGTTAAATATTCCGATCTATATATACAACCTATTGTACTTTGGAATACTTAACTATGACGGATCGTTGAGCGGGTACCGTATATCGATCGTTATGCGGTTCAATACTAGTTGGGCGTAGCCCGACCTTCCCGTATTGTATTGTATTCCGCCAATACGCGAAGGTCGGGCTACGCCCAACTAGTTCAATACTGCAGGAAAGTCTGGAAGCAAATAATTTACTATTTTACCTGGGTTTAGCATGTTTGTACGCAATTATGCTATGTTTTGTGACATTAAAAGTGCAAAATTTGCAAAGCGGCTCGATGGGGGAGCTTACAGCGCTCCCCCATACCCCCTTGCTGGTGGTGGGCGTGTCCTGTCACGCCCTTGCACTTATACCCCCCCCCCCCCCCCCCCCCCCCCCGCTCCTAAATCCTGGATCCGCCCCTGCACCTTCTGAAGGTTCAACTATGTGTTTTACATCAACCGATCAACGTAAGGTCACCCAATAATAAAAAATACATCATGGCACGCAGAAATCATTAACCTAACAAGAACAACTGTTAAGGACTTGGAGGGATAGTTGTGCTGCAAGGTTTGAAAATATGCCGCTCATCGTGTAAATGATACTTGAACAACAACAAAAAAAAGGATGGCAAAACTCACACTGCTTTCGAGGTTATGTATAGAAGAAATGATAAAACGCTTACAAGTAGTAGATCGCTAGAACCAGAATTTTGCCTCTTTTTGTCAAAATTGAAGGTGTGAACAACCGTATCACGGAGTGTCTGCTATAGAACCATGCGCTCACGTGACATGCTTCCAATCTAGGGTGTGTAACCGGTTATCAGGTTATTCGGGTTATTCGGATATTCGCAAAAACCTATCCGTTCGAATAGTAATTTAGCATTACTCGGAAAAATCGATTATTGGATTTGTTCTATTCGAAATAACCGGTTTGTGAATCTCCATTCGGAGGTACTTAGGTATTCGTCGACCGCATCGACCATTCGCACATTATTCGAATACATTTTTATGACGATATCCGGATACGCAATAATTACTTCTAATTAAAAGTTATAACGCCACTGTTGTTACTATAAATATATACGTGGGGACGAGATCAAATACGTGCAGTAATTCGAACTACATGTAGCCAAAGAGATCTCCCTCAGTCTTCACGTGTCATGACGACGGACAGCTCCAGCTACAAATCAAAGTCAGTTCGCTTAGTGTATTTCAAACCAGCTGGCTTCTTGCATCAATCTCTCTGAGCTGATATTGCCGCGATAGTACTTAGGGCCTACTAGTACTTAGTTGCTAGTATTTTCAAAACTCGCGATGGTGAAATGGAGGCTGCATGGCTGGTGGTGCGTAAACGTCAACTGTGGTTCTATTCTGTTGGCGATATGTACATTTGTAGACTGTAGGTACTGGTAAAGCTCAGCGTGGCCACGCTAACTTAGGTCGGGACACGCCCAACTAGGTATGTGGTTAGGCCAAGCGATTTAGGCCTATGTAGGTAGCTGTGGTAGTGTGCTGAGTGCAGCTATGTGGGTAGCTGTGGATGCATGCTGAGGGTACTGATCTGGTGTAATGTGGTTAGTTGTAGTAGGGTATCTGGTGTGATGGAGGTAGCTATGGTTGTGTGCCTCATGAGGGCATCTGGTGTGATGGGGGTAGGTGTGTTTGTGTGCTGAAGGCTTCTGGTGTGATGGGGTAGGTGTGTTTGTGTGCTGAGGGCATCTGGTGTGATGGGGGTAGGTGTGTTTGTGTGCTGAGGGTATCTGGTGTGATGTATACATTTAGGTGGCTCAGTGAGCAGAAAACCTGAATAACCTAGGTATTCGGCTGGCAAATTGTCAAAACCTATTCGGAAAAATCGATTTTCTTTTTTCAAGTATTCGGAAAAATCGATTTTCAGATCCAGAAAAACCTGAAAAATCGATTAGTGTTTTAAAAGTATTCGGAAAAATCGATTTTCATTATTCAGGGGAGGTTACACACCCTATTCCAATCCCTCTCTAAATAATGTAAGTGGGCGGTGGTACGACTCAAACCAAGAAAGGTTCTTTTCAGAACCAAGCATAATCCATCTGTGAACGACGGCGAAGAGTAAGCAAAGGGGTAGCGCGTCCTTGGGCATCGCTGCAGGAGAAAAAAGTTCCGAGGGTAATCCCAGCGATGGCCAACCGCCGCCCAGGTATGCTCTACCCTATACTTACTCTCCGCCATCGGTCACAGCTGGAAAGAACCGTTTTCAGCTTGAGTCGTTGCACCGGACCGCCCATGGCCCACTTTATCAGCAATAACTGATTATAGACCCCTTGCCGTGTCATCCCGGGAAGGATCAAAACATTAGCGGCCATATTGTTTTGGACCAAAACGTGTGCGTTATTTAGAAAGTTGTGTATCTACGACGACGATAACGTAAATCTAACACTATAATTGTACGCCCGCAACACCCCATAACCATTTCATTCCGTTCTAAGTATATGATCCGTACTTAAACTTATGAATACAATTAATTAGGTCGTAATTTTTCACGAGTCTACATGTGGGTTGTTATTATTACATCATTCGTACGTAATGAAAACACAAACTCTAAATAACGCACACATTTTGGGCCAAAACAATATGGCCGCTAATATTTTGATCCTTCCCGGGATGACACGGCAAGGGGTCTATAACAGCACGTTTTAATGAAATTCATCTGATAATGTTTAAAGCCAGTAGTTTGGCAACCCAAATTCTAGTGGAAAAACAAGCTGGTACACTGTAAAAACGATGCAATAATCATCGCTCGGAACAATTACATGCTTCAATTAGCATGAATCGAGCGCTTCAAAACAAACACTTATAGTCTTTATAAGTTACGTATCGCTCGAAAATACCCGAACGGTTTCCCGGGTTCAGAATCTGGCTCGGCCAAATCATTTTGAGGTTGGTGCTTAAGCTACATACCAATAATCATCCTGATCCGCTATCCCTGAGTGAAGATAAATAGGAAAACTCAGTTGACAAGAGTCGGGTCACTTAAAACAAAAGTGGTAGAACGTGACAGTCACGTGATGCATCATATTTTTGTCTACTTGATGACAATTGTATAGCCCATGTATCTGTGCAATTAAATTTTCCATATCACATGTGGTCAGTTATTGTTTTAAAATGAAATTAATGCCAAAAAAATTTTCCGTCCAACTATCACGATCTCCACTGTAGTTCGTCGGTTTAATGTGTGCTACCAGTTTGCTTGAACGCTAAAATTGAAAAATTTGTTGTATTCGTCACTATATTCACATCACTAATTAAATTCATTATCAATAGGACTACGGCTGTTGTGTTTGGGTAACTGGCAAAGCGCAAAAATACCTGGTTGATTGTCGTTTATTTGCAAACGAGTCCTCTTAAGGCACTTTTTTTGGGCATGCGCACGAGTGGGGATTACTTAAAGTTGGACCCCCCCCCCCCTCCCCCCCCCCCCCCCCCTTTCCCTAATCTGGGGACCCTTCCGTGAAAATAGGGATCCCTTATAAATTCTCAGTGCGCTTGCATGTGAGCAGAAAGCCGGTTTAGCTACAGACAAATATTTAGCTGTACCAATAAAGAGAAGATAAGTTGGCTTTACGAAAGAGAGCCAGCAAAAGGTTCCGAGCTTTATTACTGCGGTGGGTCCCCCAATCAGTTTTACGTGACACCGGCCTGACAGGCCGACTGGCCTTTGGCAGCCCAGGTAGGTACATGTATATAATACTATAAGTAAAACGTGTGTGTCGTCTAGACCAGCATACGGTTAAAATAATAGCTTTGCATCACCAATATTAATTGCTGAGCACTGTGAGCAGTAGGAATTAAGAGTTTTTTTAATTATTACGCAGGCTTTTATCAATCAATCCGAATGTAGCGCTTGCTAGTTATCAATATTATACTGTAAAAAGTATGTTTGTTTTCATGTTTTAAAAATGAACGCAAAAGTAAAAAATAAAAAAAAACAGCGGCTGGGGCTCATTTTAACTCCATTTCCACTGAAGTATATTTCTATATATAGTTCTATATACATGTAGATATATTATATTTATCCGTGTTTATACTGTTATTTCTGAACAAGACAAATTAAGGCTGGGAAATATAATCTCTGATGTCAGTGACCGTCCAGTAACCCCCATGCTGTATAAATATGAATGCAAGAATATACTTTCAGTGCGATGTAAAATGTACATGCATGTCTTGTATTTATATTCATTGCGTATATAATAGTGTACATGTGATTTTTCGTTTTGTTTGAATTGGGATTAGTACATTCATACTTGACACTTCAAAGCTCCATGCATGGCCTAATGTAGTTAACAGATATTCATTTGGCTGTTGAACTATGCATGTACATGTGTTTAGGCGTCCCGTGCCGTTCAGCACAGTCACAAGGATACGATCATACGATACTTCATCCAACTCGGTTCTACATATTTGCCTTAGGCATTCATTGGGTCCCTTATTTCGCGAAGGGATCCCCAATTTTCCGGACATTTAGGGACGGGGGGTCCCCATTTTCCCGAAAAATTAGGAACGGGGCCCCAGATTTCCGGAAAATAGGTGACGGGCCGGGGGTCCCCAATTTTATGGGGTCCACAATTTTACGTGATACCGTCAAGCGCAGTGGGTATTATGCTTAAAGCGTGTACAAAATGATCGTACATAGTCTGCTCTAGTCGATGATCGTGCATGCATGGTGTTTTTATTAAGCCGTAGACTAGTGGCTATATCGTATATTGATTTTTGACCGCCCGAATCGCCTTACCAAGCTGGACCCTTTCTGCGCTATCTGCAACCGGAAAAAAATAAATAAATCTTCTGACCAGTTCTGACTGTGTGTTGTATACATGTATATGTTATACAGTCGACTAGAGTAACCTTACGTGTCAAGCGATCTCTACTATATTTTTTGTTAGGTGGGTGGTTGAAGGCGAAGAAAATGGAAAGGAAAGGAGGCAACTCTCTTTTTGTCCCAATTCATCGCGATCACGTTTATACGTTTGGCATGGTTGTGAAACGTACACTTTCTAGCCTATTCAGAAAATTATGCACATATACTCCGGTAGGTACTTTACAAAAAAGTTTCAAACGAATATTCACGCAAAACTATAAATGCATCAGTTTAAAGACCATACTGAATGGTTTTCAAAACAGTTTTGATCTTTCTTGCAATTGTAGCTTAATCCTAACCGGAGAAACGGGCCCTTTTAAGTACCGATAAAACAATGTATGGCGATTGATGCGGAGATATTATGTGATGCCGATATCCAAACGGTCATAAGACTTTTGCCTTTCAACATTTCGATACCAAATTTTACATGGAGAATGGCATGTCGTAGGCCTACATAAAGAATGTCCAAATACTATTTCCTAATAAGTTATGTAGTGGGATTTCAACGTGCATTTATCGATGAATTATATATTAAACTAAATTTTTGACTACCGTTTGAATGTTTCAAATAATTTAAAGATAATTTCCCCAAGTAATAAATGATCTGAACGACATTGGGGTACGTTTTGAATACATTTAATATGTAAGATGTATTTTTAAAAACAAAAGCACATGAATAGTACACACTTAACACAAGCACAACTAAATCTTTGGAAATTACATCAGTAACAAACTGCACCAACGTAATATATTCATCTTCTCCATCATCTTCAGTTTCTTCCACTGTCTAATATGAAATAATGAACTAGTACCTCGTTTATTGTTCTTTATAAGCAGCACTTTTCCACTAAAGTTTTTTTTCATTCCAGGTGAGATGTTCCACTCCTGCTCTATGTATTTACCTAATAACTATGAAGGGTTTATAACAACTTTTTGTGTCTGTTGAGATTCATTTTTCTTTTATTTTACATTAATTCGTATACCTTAAATTTTTTTTCAGTTTTGCCTCTAGAAACTTTACCTTGCTTACTTCACTCTTCTTGAAGTCTATAATGTTGAATTTGTATTCTCAGTTCATCCATTGGCTTTTCTTTGTTGCCATGTAAACCTTGCTCTCTTTAAATGATACAAGTTTTCTTGAATTTCAGCAGATTTGCCCTGAAGCCCACCTTCCCATCAATGAAACCTACATGTATATATTAACATTAGGTGCATGCCAAAAATAGTAATCGACAAGACCAAGGGTCTCTTCAGATAGCATATTATGCACTGGAGCGGCTTGACTTCTTACTAGCATATCTTTTAATTGATGGGTTATTGAGAGAACCATGCAAATATGGCTCCACAGTTGATGCTCAAGAACTTCAAGAATGCTTCTTACAGCCATGCAAGCTCATAACTTCATGAAATTGAGATTTCTCATCACTTGATAATTGTGCTTGCAAACACAATAGAGTCTCATCCTCTTCACTTAGCTTCTCTCCAAAGACATTGGATGTTGCAGCTAGAAATTAAGTTTAATTATGTATCAGGTCCTGCAATGTTATTGCGCACATCTTAATCATGGGAACCATTTAAAGGTTAGCCTTACATTTACTATTAATGTAAAAGATCTTCATCTAAGGCCCAGTGATGAATTTTCAGATTGATTTTTGGTGTAAAGAACTGTTGGAGTCAAAACATGTGATCGCAGTATTGGTGAAATCAAAATATTCTGCAAACATTTCAGCACATATATAATACAATGCACAGTACATAACTTGCTTACACAGAATATCCAGTGGCTATCATGAACATTGTATACTAGTGCAGAATGTCCGGGGGGGGGGGGGGGGGGACAAATTGTAGGGGTGAAATGTGCATGGTACTCTACGTCACGCTTGCATGTTGGTGGATGGATGCTTACAGAGCTGGGGTGACAGATACTTCAGAAAAAGCACATATATAAGGACATACATGAATTACGTCCGTAACAAGTCCGCTTAGAGTGATTTACAATGAGTGAATAAAAGCACTCTATGATAAACTTAGTGAAAATAATAGTGCTGTAAAAAGGCAAGAAAACAAATATAAGGAATATACATGCATGTATTTGTATCATGTTTTGTCAGACCATTTTGTTGTTTGTCGTTTGGTATATATATAATTATATTTATAATTATGTACATCCTGATTTGCTTACTATTGCCATTCAAGTCTTATATACCTCCAATCTTCTCATAGAGATTTGCTAAGAGCCTTCTACTTCAGTCGATTCATCAGTTTTTAATACCATGATTCAGTACGAGATTTCCAATATATCCTTTTTACAGATAGGGCCTACATCCCCACTGTACCGCTACGTACATGTACTGAGTTTTACCGTTAGCTAGGCATCTCACCTATAGCCATCAATCTCTAACTTTGATACACAGTTTGTTAAAATGAATGGTAAAAAAACGACGTCGGCATAGCCTGTAATTAAAATGATCGCATTCTATTATTTATCACTGGAATGATTTACGTATGTACGGTATGCAGGCACATATCGCGATATACCAGGGCGAAAGTAGACATTAATTTTTTAAGCATGTCTAAATACTTTACTCGTTTGCATTCTTTTCTTTTCTATTTATTTTTCTTATTATGCATGTCAGTGTTAATAGTTATTTTACATGTATGTGTTTATTTTAATCAATTATAAATTTTATTAAATATTTATTACGGATAAGTAGGATAAATCACAATCCATAAAAAAATACTCAACGGATGTTCAAGAGGCCAACGAAAGGTGTACATCTTGCCAGGAAGCCTCTAGCCAAATCCTGAACATTAGCCTGCTGTATAGAATCATCTCATGTGGTCATGAGACCTCCATTGGTGTTCGTTTATTTATAATAATCCTTTTAACTTATATTCCAAACAAATGATTGTTATGCAATATAAATTGCACTGGGCACTGAAATTTTAGACATGCAATTCAATGCAAACACTGCATGTCTGTTGCTTCTTTTTTAGAAGTTTGAAAACCTTAGCCATAAAAAGTAAAGCTGAAATTGGTTTCAATATTATAAAACGTAGTTGATGAAATGTGTAGCTACAAAATGCAGTTGGTAACTTGTAGCAGCACCTACTAGACAAATTGTTACTCTGATTTAACTTAAATTGTTGCACACGTCATTATAAAGCAAAGATCACATTTACTTCTAGGTCCAGCACCTTCTTCAGCAATAAGACCAATAAAGAACTGCAGCACAGCCTCAATGCATCCTTCACAGACATCACCTAGCCCTACTGATGCTACCCCAGGTAAGTTAACAGCATACATCCTACAACATAAATGGTCATGCATGCATATTGATATCAAATAATTTGATCAGCATCCTTGAAAAGGATAATTTGAAGCTGAAAGTCAGTGATAAAACACTGAGACCATGAATATATTACTGCACGGTTAACACAATGCCGGCATGCAATTATATGTTGAGAAGTTGTGGATTCTAAAGAAAGTGATGTATTGTGTGTAGCCATCAATGATTATAATAACCTTTGCCGGTGCACAGAACGATTGCTTTCAAAAAGTTCTGTTTGAGAGATATAATATTTGAATTAAACCATAGGCACTGTAAGTTACATATACATATATAACCATAGCATTGTGTGCAGATCAAATTAGTATAGTTTTCAAGCTAGGGTGTGGGTGTGATGTTGAGTTACGTTTGGCCTACAACTTGTGTGATACTCAACTTGCATATACTGATTAAGTAGTAATGTCTGTATAGAAAAGCCTCTTGGCTGGCTTTGTGGATTCTTTTCATCCTGGGCTAGCAATGCATGTTAATACATTGTTACTCTCCATACTACACCCCATACCCATCCCTTTCTCCTATCCCACCACACATCCCCATCACACACTCTTATTCTTCCAGCTTCCACACTGGACAGAATACTAATATGATGAGTGTTCTCAACAATTTTCTGTCTGCAACATATCACATACACATGTACATACCACCACCCACTGCAGAATGAATGAGTTGGGCATTAACCCTGCTGCTGGATACAGAGTTCTTTCTGGTACTAAGTCTGTAATAAGACGGGTTGTTACTCTTATTCAGAAGCTTGTTCCTGCTCTGGGTCTCTGGATCAACCCTGCCAAATGTGAACTGCTCTCTCGCACTGTCTTGACAGACTTTCCCCAAGAAATGAAAGTGTCCCACGATCCAAACTTTGAAGTTCTTGGAGCTCCAATAGGAGATCCCATCTTTTGTGCAAAGTTTTTAGTACAAAGGCGTGCGTGCTACGGCTGCCAAGTTGCTATCCCAGTTGGTTACTGTGGGCTCATTGGACCCCCAAGTTGCACTCATCCTCCTGCGTCAGTGTGCAGGGTATTGTAAATTAGTTCATCTTGCCCGCTCAACTCCACCGTCACTTATCTCTGATGGGTTAGCATTGTTTGATGCTGACGTTCGTCATTGTTTTTCCGAATGCACTGGAATGTATACAGCTGACACAGAATGGTTGCAAGTTCAACTACGCCTTGGTAGGGGGGGGGGGGGGGGGGGGGGGGGGGGGGGTCTTGGCCTTCGCAGTCTTGCTCTCCTTTCTCCAGCTGCTTATTTGGCATCACTGATTAAGGCCGGGCCTCTAATACCATCTGATGATGAATACGCCTTGGAGTCGTTCAGTATTTTTAACAGCATAGTCCCACCAGTGCATGTAATTTCAGGAGATCGAGATCTTTTGCTTCATTCTAGCTATAGCCAAATGGGGTGACAGATACTTTAGAAAAAGCGCATATACATGTATACCCCGGTATACATGTACATATTACTGTAGGTAGCTCATGCACAAAATCGCGCGTGCTAGTCCGTAACTAGTTGATCTAAAAGTGCGTTAAAAATTGGACTGGAATTTGTGAATGTTTGAGAAGGGTAACAAAGAAGCTTAGAAACGTGATCCGTTACTTGAGCGGTTTACCCGTGGAATAATCTAAATTCAAGCTCTTCAATTCTGTTCACGATCCATCAATTATTCAATATCAATTTAAACTGCCCTTCAAAGACGACCCGTGCATGGCAACTGTTTGGCTGGCACGACCGCATGTTGTGAACGGACGATATATGAATTAAGTTAGTTATTGCGTGACAATTATTAATGTTATTTGTGCTGGTTTTCAATTGACGGTAATAGTAGACAGTGTGATACTTACGGTACCCAGCTATAGAGAACATGCAAGATGGACCTCTGTATTAGCTGGATAACGATGGCTATCGGTGTTGCCATATGCGGAGGCCAGCTGTGTATTGACCAAGGGTGTACAGACGGTAGGTGACATGCTCCATAGTACAGCATTTTTGCAATTAAGTGCCGATCATCTCCAAGGGAACGGTTGCAAGCGATATCAGTTTGTTGCGTGTGCGATTGTGTGGCAATAAGCCCGTTGTATTAAAGGTCTGGTATTAGTATATACGTATACATGTGCCTTATACATCCATGCCCATTTCTTGCATGCATGCATGCAGGAAAGAACATTCATGACCACGCAAGGTGTAAATTCTTGGTAAAAACGCATTGCATTGCAGAGTTCGGGCCCGATGTCGATGTTGAAATTGTTTGTGGCTACGGCGGGAGTGTTGTTGTGATGTGGGGCACCGCAGACCAAGATAATGTTGATTATTTACAAGTAGAGTACAGCTGCGGCGATAACAGTGGCCATTCACAGGTGAGAATGTTTGGAATATATATATATATGTTTACATTTTGACATGCAGTGAGTTTGTGCATGCATGCATGCGAGTAGTTCGGTTCACCCGGTATGTCTACGTGCATGCACAACACACTGTCTGGCAAACAGACAGGCGTGCTTGTGCAAAACAGTGACGAGCTCAATGGAGCGCGAACCATCCCTGGAAGCTGGAGCGATGGGACAACTTGCACTGTTTCGGGATGCTACGCTCCAACGTGTTATGGCTGCCCTTACTGTTACCCAATGATGCAACAAAACTGCAGTATACCCCCATCTACCGAAGCAAGTAATCACTTCATAGTAGAAGTACCTATACATACATGTGTACATGCATGACATGTGTACATGCGGGATGCTAACTTTAGCTGCTCGTATGCATGCACGAGTGATGAGCTACTCGTATGCACGAGGGCCAGGGATGCTAACTTTGGCTTCAAATTTTTACATTTCATAATTTGTTATATGAATAACAAAGCAAAATATTTATCTTGTACCTTTGGATTTATTCTAAATAGTATGATCTACGTCCGTAAGAAGTCGGCTTTAAGAGTGATTTACAATGAGTGATCATGAATAAAAGCTCTCTATGATAAACTTAACGTTATAAGATTTGTAAATAATAGTGCTGTAAAAAGGCAGAAAACAAATATAAGGGAAATGTTTAAAATATACTTGTATTTGTATCTCAATTTGTATCGTATTTTTTCAGACCATTTGTTTAGTCGTTTGGTATGTATGTATGTACATGTATGTTATCTTCTCATAGAGATTTATTAGGAGCCTTCTACTTCAGTCGTTTCAATAATTTTTAATACCATGATTACAAGATTTCCAATGTCTTTATTACAGATACATCCCCACTGTACCGCTAAGTACATGTACAGAGTTTTGCCGTTAACTAGGCATCTCACCTGTAGCCATCAATCTTAACTTTAATACAAAGTTTGTTAAAATGAGTGGTGGAAAACGACGCATAGCCTAGCTGTAATGAAAGTGATCGCATTTTATTATTTATCACTGGAATGATTTACATATGTACGGTATGCAGGCACATAATCGCGATATGCCAGGGCGAAAGTAGACATTGAACATGTCTAATTTCTTTACTCGTTTTTATTTTTATTCTTTATTATGCTTGTCAGTGTTAATAATTTCGTCGTGTTATTTCACATGTATGTGTTCATATTTTAAATTTTATGTACTGTATTAATTAAAAACAACAATTCAATAATTAGTTATCATTATTACGGATAAATCTGAAATAATTTAAATCACAATCCATAAAAGATATTCAGCGGACGTCCAAGAGGCCAACGAAGGGAGTACATCTTGCCAGTAAGGCTCTAGCCAAATTCCGAATCAAACATCGGCCTGCTGTATAGAATCTTCTCATGTCAGTGGTCATGAGACCTCCATTGGTGTTTTTTCATTTATAACAATCCTTTTAACATCGTTATTCTTGTTATATTCTAAACAAAATGATTGTTATGCAATACTAATTGCACTGGGCACTGAAATTTTAGACATGCAATTGAACGCAAGCACTGCATGTCTGTTGCTGTGTTTATGGAAGTTTGAAAACCTTAACTAATAGCTAGTGGGGATTCAATTATCTAGGGAGTTTGGTCCAGTTAATTTGTTTAGTACACCCAGGGAACGCGGTCCACTGGACCGTATTCCTTTAAGAAAAAAACGCCTTGGACCGTAAACTCTATGACACCGGCACCCCTTAATGATGTTTGCTCTTTCCATAGCGACTGTGTACATGTGGAATATGGCTTGGTACATGTACATACTTAACCAGGTGACCCTGGGTAAACCTTAGACGATTAACGAGCTCTATATTCACCTCCTTCACTGTACATGAGGGTTTGTATAATTAAATTTATCAACATCAGATAAATAATGTAGCTACAAAATGCCTTTGGTAACTTGTAGCAGCACCTACTAGACAAATTGTTACTCTGATTTAACTTAAATTGTTGCACTCATCATTATAAAGCAAAGTTCACATTTACTTCTAGGTCCAGCACCTTCTTCAGCAATAAGCCCAATAAAGAACTGCAGCACAGCCTCAATGCATCCTTCACAGGCATCACCTAGCCCTACTGATGCTACTGCAGGTCAGTTAATGGCATACATCCTACAACATAAATGGTTGTGCATGAGTATTAAATAATTTGATTAGCATGTTTGAAAAGGATAATCTGAAGCTGAAAGGGATAAAACACTGAGACCATGTATTAGTAAATATATTACTGGTAACACAATGCATGCAATTATATGTTGAGAAGAAGTATAACTCCCTGCACACATAAAATGGGATCCGGCATGGAATCTAAAGAAAGCGATGTATTGTGTGTAGCCATCAATGATCAGCCATCAATCCAAGGTTGTAGGATTATAATCACCTTTGTGCACATAACAACTGTTTTCAAAATGTTCAGTGTGAGAGATATAATATTTTAATAAACTATAGGCACTGTATAACTTTCATATACATGTATAGCAACTTATATCCGCGTACATATAGGCTTATATAGTCTTCCTTAATTAAAAGCCCAATATTATTAATATGCAATGCATGTAATTGAGTGTTGCGTGTTTGGTTTTTAAACACTGTATCTGTCCAACATGACAGCGTTCGCGTTTACTTTTGTTGCCATCGTTATTATTATCGTCCTGGTACTAGTTGCAATTCTTTTGGCTATTCGAAAACGAAACCACATGAGGTAAGCCTTGCTATTCCAGAAGTACGCCATGCATGCATGCTTACCAAGAACGATGCACGAACGATTTGTTTTATAGGAATAATTTATACCAGCTTACGGAGCTTGAGAAAATCCGTCAGCCAATGGAAGCGGGCTTATCCTCTCAGCAATGGGATCCTAAATCAGTACGCTCTACTGACACACATGTAAATATGGTCTTCTTTGAGGCTGCCCTGAGGACTCCGAAGGATTCCGTTTGTAGCTGTTTAGAGGATGAATTAGATGGCATGGCAGTGGACCAAGCCACGAGTGACGAGGGATCGCTTCAGACAGAAGAGCAAAGGTGAAGGTCTGCGTTCAAATCAGCTCATGCATTGCAGTACACCGAAAAAAATGAATGCAGCATGCAGAATACAGAAACATGCATGCATGTGCCATGTTTATTTTGATTGAGTGTGTAATAACATTGTGATGAATAACTGAATTAATTAACGCTTGAAAAGATTGTACCATCACGCGTAATCCGAAACCCAAATCATAAACCACCTCATATGCAGGACAGTAATGCATGCAGAAGCATTATATATTATATATAATTATACAATTTATATTATAATCATATATATAGAGCAGACTATTTAGCTGCAAAACGCTTCTTTGGGTAGCTATACATGACAATTAATGCCAGCCATATATACATTAACTGAAAACAGCACATGCATGCGTGCATATATAATTTTCTGATACCGCGGTGTCATAGAGTATATAAATCGTAAGTTACATAACAGTATAGTGGATAATTGCATCATTTATCATGACTATTTATGACGATTGTTTATCACGTGCCAATATAGCGCATTACGATTAACGGTGAATAACACTCGTACAACGATAGCACTACACTCATGCACGAGTGACCTTCAACTATATTAGCACGTGATCTCACTCGTATATAGGTGGCTTGCACTGCATAGCGCCCGCTGTAACAACAGGTGGCGATCACTCGTTTTAACGAGTCTCCAGTTGTACGTGGCGAGTGAAAATCGCACTTTTGTTTTTGCAGTGTAAATTATATTAATTGATTGAATTTGACTCACTTGCAAATTGCAATTGCATGCAAGGCACATGCATTTGCCATCCTTGCCACGACTCAGCCAGTAAGCTAGGGTGCCTTATGCTACATTGTACATGTAAGTGGTGCGTGTTATGTATACATTCTCATACATGCACCTATATAGACCCACAGCTGCGCACATGCTGGTCTTTGGCACAGGTGACTATGATTATGTATCCGCACAGCCATATTAGGGAATACCACATGCATGCACACAAATATGCATCTGCATTGCCACACGTACAAATTGGTACTGACATACATTTCTGACACACAACTGTATATACTTTCGCTGATACCATTACAGTACAGGTACAGATATGCGCTTTGACGCCATCCTCGCCACGACCCAGTCATAAAGGATGCCCCCGAGGGGGCCACCTATCATCGGTCCCACAATGTACACCCACGAGCCGTCCCGCGGGCCCGGAATGGCGACCCGGCCCCAGCCCGCCATAGCAGCGAACAGCCGGGGTCCAAAATCTCGAGCGGGATTCAAGCCCGCCTGGGTTAAGGGTGCGTAGAGACTGATGATGACCGCTACTGTGAGTCCAATCAGCACGGGAACGGCCACTTTGCTCTTGCTGCTCCCGACGCTGCTGTTGCTCGGGTCGGAGAAGCTGAATATCATGAATACCAGCATACCGGTCCCCCACGCCTCGATCACCATCGCCTTAAATGGCGACACGGCACTGTTGGGCCTCTGTTCGTAAAGCGTGAACGCGGGGTTTGGGAAGTAGGTGCCGAAAATGGAAGCCGTGATGACAGAGGTGTTTAAATCTCCCCTCGTGATGTTCTTCGATTTTTCGTACAGCGCAATGGAGTCCCAGTACATGGCGTACATCATGGCAGCCGCAAGAAATCCGCCCACGAACTGGATCAGTATGTAAGGGACTATCTTCTTCCACGAGAACACCCTCCAGCGCACGATGCCGAATGCCAGCGTGACAGCCGGGTTGAGGTGGGAGTTGGAGAAGTACGACGTGCTGTAGATGCTGAGACATACGCCCATCCCGGAGATAAACGCTACGTTCCACAGACTCACCTCCGCCTCCAGCAACACATCGGTGGCCACTACAGTGGTGATGATGAGCGTCAGTAAGAAGGTGCCGATGAACTCTCCGCTCAGCTCGGCGAACAGCTGGAGCACTTTCTTCGTGAACACTCTCTCCAGACATAAGAGGCACTTGCTGTCGGGAACGATCGGGTCTTCGCCGATCGGAGCGTGCGAGTCGATGGGCGTATCATCGGTATCATCGAAATTAAAATCGTTGTTTTTGTTGCTCGAGACAGGGTCTTCGATCTCCAAGCGAGCCATCTCTTGTCCAAATTTGACCGTTTAAGGATGGGGCACGTGATATTGCATATTGTTAGCAATTGCATCGGAATTTGGTGTTAATTATATTACAGTGTATGCTTGGCCGGAAGCATAACAATATGTAATGTGCTTAAATATGGAAGGCTCGGTACTATTGTGTTCATCTCAGTCTTTTCACAAATAAATCCTAAATTACATATGTATATCGCATCTGTGCGTTTGTCAGTGTCATGGCACGAGAGAGAGAGTAGGAGAGACTATATATATGTAAAGACCAATTGCAAAGTGGTAGTAGTGGTACACCCTGCAATATTATATGTCATGGTCCCATTTACGGTACATTAGTACTTACTTACCAACCGGTTGTGATGCATGCAATCGCGTTGCAATGAAAGAGCGAATAGGCCGGAGTACTTTCATGTTTTTCTCTGATCATGAGTGCTCAATTATAGCAACTGACAAAGAAGCAACTTTTGCACATAGACGCGCGCTGTGCCTGAATGTGCCCTCTACTGAATGACTTTACGTGACGCTACGATTATAGATATATCAAAATCTTCTCTATCGGATGTAGGAATCTGGAATTGGTACGGAAGTGCAAAAAGCCAGGAAACAAGGTGCAGTATGTTACAGTAAGGTTTGGTAGGATCCTACAACTAACAGTCCTACATTTGCACCTTAGGTTTCTCCTTTACAAATTTTCAGGATGTGTTTTCTGGCTTTATGCAATCCTAAAACCCACCAATCACTTTCTCGATGGAGAAGTTGTGGTAAATTGATCGATCATATGCATATTTGCGTCCATCAATTATTGAGCTTATAGCCACTTACCGGTATAAAGCTATATCAGAGATAATATATATCATCTGTGGCTACATAAGGCTACGTTGTTATTTATTTTAATATGTGGGCGTTGTTTCATCATGATCAGTACACGTAAGCATTAATCAGAATGGCTTCTCAGCCGCTGGATCGTAAAGCCTCACCTTTACCAGAAGTGGAGGAACGAGAGTGTACAAATAGCTGGTAAGAATTAAGGTAAAAGTAAGGCCATAGATAGTTTAGAGACGTACGGTCAGCCCGTCTCATAAAGCCATAAAGTGCACATTTGTCCAGGTATACATAACTGTCTTTGTTCCACATGCAGCTTTGCCCTCTTCCCTGCACGTACCATATGTCGATTAGCTGTGCTCTAAGCCCTTAAATAAATCCCAGGATACGTAATGAGATAGATAGGTCTGGGACCAAGCAGTCTAACACTGAGTGTCCTATCTGTTTGAGAAATATAGAGGGCAGGGTCAATGTCATAAATTAGAATCTCCATCTGGTCTTTAAAGTGGAGGTGGCTGGGTGCATGTTAAAGATATGCAGGCTGGATGGTGAAAAGTCATGTGATGCTGGATGGAAGCAAGAGGCCTGCAGTTGTGTTTTGTCCTACATGTGGTCAATTCTTGTGTACCTTTTGCCATGAATACCATAAACAATAAATTAAAATTTCAATACTCTCCAGATGGTTGGACTATAGACTGCAAGGAATCCATACTACATCCATCCTCGCCAACTGATCACCTCCCAAACTTATCACAAGAAAGAGTTGAAATTCTACTGTAAGACTTGTCAATGTCTGGCCTGCAGAGACTGTACCCTATTCCTTCACAAGGACCACAGAATTGCTGAGATGTGCAATAATGAGCAAACATTGAATACAGAAGCTGACAACAGGAGGACAGTTCCTGGCCAATATGGATATGGTCAGGGGCAGTTTAATGGATCGACCAATATCAGTTATTGTTGATCACAGAGATAGGATGATTGTAGCTGATTATAAATACTACAACCACAGAATAGTAATATTGGATCAAAATGGTAGCTGGCTATTGACCATAAATTACATTTAATGTCTTTGAAATTTTCAGTATCCATATGCTCTTGCCTTAGACCCTCAAGGGAGCGTACGTATACGTACGTGTTGGAGCCTATGGTTCTAACACCATCAAAGTCTTCATATCTGATGGTACCTATGTGAGATCATATGGAGACATAAAGAGTCCAACTGGAATAGCCGTCGATGAAAAAGGTTACATGTGAGACGAGTAGCAATTGTCTCTCCATCTTTCATCCTCAAGGAAACAAGATCCGCACAGCTGGTGGCTACAATCAGCCTCGCGGAATTATTCTGGATCCTATAAGTGGTAGTCTATATGTAGCAAACTATGGTGCTATCACTGTATTGAAGTATACCATGTAATGATGATGAAATGGTTCTGTGCAAATGGAAATTTTATGTACTGATATTGGCAATCAAAAGCATACAATTGAGGGATCATATTTGCATACTGAAGTCCACATGAAATGATTAGTCAAAACAACAGCTGTTATACATGTACATGCTCATGCAGTTTCCCTAGTGCCACGCCCCCAACACTTCTCCTATTCATTGTTAGCACATTTATAGAGCTACTGGCTGCTGTACGGGATGGGGAAGAGGCAGGAGAGGATGGAGTGAGTGACGTGAGTATAGGGAAGTGTGTAGGAGAGCTGATAGAGGGAGTATGAGGAAGAGGAAGAGATGGAGTTAATTATTCCAATATCAGCAGTAATGTCCAAACCTTTGCATCCTTTTAATGCTCCCAAGAGGGGGGTCCATGGTGGGTGTGAACCTTCCTCATGCTGTCCTCGGTTACCTGTACAAAGCCGGTGCTTTTCAGTCTAAGTGTGTTGTACAGTAAAAGATGGCATTTGTTTGAAGACACTCATACTGCAGCATCAAAACCAATTGTGAAACCCTTAAATATAGAGGGACTTTTCTAATCTTCCCAAAAGAGCTCAGTATCTAAGAAGGAATATGGAACTTGTGGGTCATCTAATTGCTCAAATTTCTCCATTGTTTGAGAAACCTTTTTGAATTTCCCCTCTAAAATATGCTTGGAAGAACCAATAGGTGAACCCAAAGCCATGGCTAGTAAGCTGAGGTGGAAATATGCCATTTATTACATTGGAGGATTGCCAAAACTACCTCAGTTGATATGCTAACCAAAGGCAGCACCATCTGAATGGATGAAAAGAATATTATAATATTATATTATATATTTTTTAAATTTAATTGTGTTATTATTAGTTTATGTCATTTAAAACATCATACATATTACATGTAGATATTCACAATGCATAAATACACCCTATTATTACTACTGGTCTGGTACAAAACATCTGGAGAGGATGGCTACAGCGTTGGCTCTAACTAAGCAGAGGTTCAGCCTGCCATATAGCTCAGCTAGGACCACAGCCTTAGCCCTGTTGCAGCTGGTCGCAAGGCGAGAGGCCAGAAGTGCCAAAGACTCCATTGCTTCTGTCCCCCAAGCACCATATGCCTCAACCACCATGGGGACACAAATCCAACCTAGCTCCTTGCATTTGGCATCGTTTTCTTCATGCTTTCTCAGCTCAGTAGCTCTGGCAGCCTGACCTGCTGCTAGTCCCGCTTCAAGTAAAACATTGGAGTTAAGCGGTGACGTCACAGACAAGTCAAAGGCTGCCGGCTTACCCAAAGACCAGTTGGGTACTAGTATGTCTGCAGGGTGAGTGTGGCTATGGTCATGAGTTAGGCTACTTCCTGCCTCCACCTTAACACTCAAGTGGGCCCTGCGACAGGTCTCAGTAAGGGTGTCACGCAGTTTATTATGGCGGGTTACCACATCTCCACCACGCTTGCAGGTGAGTGCATGATGGCCAAGGGGATCCAGCACTTTTCCAGGACACAGGGGACAAATTGAGCCACCTGAGGTGTCTAGGCCCAGCCACCACTTGATCGCCACCTGGAACTCTGAAGGCTGGAGATGGAGACCTAGCCCCTCAGAGGGAATTACTGACACCCAAGATGCAGCATGAGGGGAGGAGACAGAGAGAAGGCGTGCTCTATCTGCAGGAGATGATTGCTCCAGTAGTAAATTAAACAGGTGGCTGTCTATTTTGTTGGAAAGCACCTTCTGATTGATAGGGGATGTCAACATATTTTCAATGCTGATCGCCTCAGATGAAGGAACAAGTGAGTTAAACAACTCTACTGCATGGATAAGGTGTTCTTGGGACAATGGACCAGCACCAGAGGAGCTCAGAGAGGCAATGTATGCTGCTGGGGAATGCCGACTCAGGGAGCGCATGCCCAGGCCACCCCTGCCTAAGCTGAGCTCCGCCTGTTGCCAGGCCTGATTGGAGGTGTCGATATAATTATAATTATAATAGAATACTGATAAACACTGAAAGTCCTAGCTACGAATGAATTACTAAAATGAAGAGTTACATACACTGCTTAATTATACTACATCTAAATCTAAACCAGCACCCGATGCAGCATTGCCTCGCTTTTCTAATTACACGTACCAGCGCCGAAAAATTGTGAAATGCAACAATGGAGTGTGCGTCCTCTGTTAGATTTACCAAGCGCTGCTATGGATATTGACCAGCTAGACGAAGAGCGACAGAGGAACTTCTACGACAGTGTGCGCGAAACTATTGTGAGGTGTTCGCGTAGTTACCCTGGTCGTGTTATTACTCGTACCCTGTTTTTTTCGTTTTTTTTTTTTTTTTTCGTGGCTGACCAGATATGCCTTCTCTTTGCGTTGTTGCTTTACTTGGCGTCGTGCGCCATTGTCGAAGTATTCAGAAAGCAGCACACAAGGGAAGAATGCTATTCAGGTACGGTTGGCTTGGCTTGCCGTTAGTTAAGGAAAAAATATGCCCCCAACAAACAAACAAAATATAAACGCTTCCCGTTCACCCAGGTCACGATGACGCTATCGTATACAGAGTCAGGTAGGTCAATTGCGATTTTCTGGGTAACATCTTCACCTATTTTTCACTACCCCCCCCTTCGTTTGCTCTTTGTCGTACACAGCGCTTGGCTGTGCGCATTCGCCCTATGTGTGTGTCTAGGTTCAGTGGTGTTGCTTCCGGCCTCCATCGTGGGCAACGAGATACTCGTGTTGTATCCGAACAGCTACTACATCCAGTGGCTTAACACGTCGCTGGTCAGAGGTTGGTCAAATTATGCGCAGTGTCACAAACGCGCTCATTAACAGCTTTACGTATTAATTCATAGACAAAATACACTCAACACGTACATGTACAATGTACATGTATGCATTCTCCGCACACCCCTACACATTTGTAGCTTACCTGCATAGTATCTTACGTATGTTTACACGTTATGACCACTTTGCATGTACATGCTTGGAATAATATTTTTTTTAGGCATGACTAACTCCCTCCCACTTACCCTCTCCCCCACCCCACCCCACCTCTTAAACCTACAGGCCTCTGGAACACTGTGTTCGTAGGGTGCAATGTGTCCTTGTTCCTTCTCCTTCCATTTGCATACTTCTTCATGGAATCAGAAGGGTTGTCGGGTTGGAAGAAGGTACTTCCTACTCCAAATGCAGCACACTTTGATGTCCCCTCCTCCCCCCCCCCCCCCCCCCTCTGCCCTCCCCTAGGGCATCAGGTCTCGCGTATACGAGACCCTCTTACTACTTGTATTTGTAACCATTTTGGCTTTGGGATTTGCGCAACTGTTCTCAGATTTCTCCGGCAGCATCATTGTAAGCCCCTTTACATGTCCACATGTGATGTGGGCCTCAGAAGCACCTCTGTTGGCCTCAGAAGCACCTACAGTTGTACCCTTTGTTAGCTTTTTGTCTGATCCACTTTGGGGCCCCTATTGTCCATGAATCCACCTCCCTCACCATTCTCCGTGTATACATGTACATCTCTTACTCCAGTCACTATAGGGGTTGGTTCTATTGTGCCCTTTTCCTCATCATCCCCTATACCTCCTTCCACTCTCCTTTACTTGCATGCCCCTCCCACCTGATTCACCAGTTACTACCATTTGTACTCTTCTATCCTTCCCCTCCAGTCTCCCTCCACATGGCTGGACCAGGTCCCCTTCCTCTACTACCTGGTCTCCATGGCTGGAGTGATGCTCATGACGGTGTGCACTCCCCTTGGCTTCTCCTGCCTTTTCACAGTACTGGGGAAGGTCATCGTCAAGCCAAAGGTCAGCTCCACCCACTTCTGCCCTATTGAATTTGAATTGCTAATTTTTTTTGGGTGTGGAGATATCACCAAATCCACAAAATTTGTACTGTGATTTCAATATAGAGTGTTTAGTTTGGAGACATGCCAACTAGTTACATGTATTTAGATCACACATGGTGATTAGACAGCTAAGGTAGTGCCATTTGAGTTCTTTCATGAAGTCAAATGTAATGAATTAATTTGTATTATCATGAAGATGATGTTTATAAAATCCTGCAATAGTGATTTTTGGGAATAACGCCCAGTCACCCCTTTACATGCAGCTTTAGAATGCTGCCTCATAAAGCCACAATTTAAGGTGATGGTGTGTACCCCTTCCTCTTGATGTGTACATGTATATACGTGTGCACAGTAGAGAACATATAAAACAATGTGTGTGTGTGTGTGTATGTGGTGTGTGTGGTGTGTGTGTGTGTATGTGTGTGTTTGTATGTGGTGTCTGTGGTGTGTGTGTGTGTATGTGTGTGGTGTGTGTACACATATTCTTGTACATGAACATTCTATTTCATTTGGAAGTACAGTACATGTACGTGTGTGCACCAGCATTGCACTGGGGTCCAGAGTATTAAGGGCCACCCAGCTACATGTCGCTAACTACTTGCACGACTGTATGTTGTGTATGTAGTACAGTGTTGCCATGGCAACTCACACTGTTGTGCTGTCCAATACAAATGTACGCATGCGCATTTTAGTCAAAAACACGTCCTGCAGGTTCCATCCATGAATCAAATTGTGTGGACGTGTGAAGTCGGGTGTCACTCAAGTAGTGTAGTTATTTGTATGGGTCACATGTGTGTCAAGTTATGTCAGGGCGGTACTACATGTACGTGTACATGTATGGGAGGGGTTGGTGGGGTAGGCAAGCTCTCGTAAACATTGTGCGCTTAGTTCGGGTAGTTGAATTAGGCCGCTTTGTTGCGCAAACACAAGTACCAGCAGCTTTGAAAGAATGACGTACATTTCCGCGCCATGTAACCATGGCAACGCTGGTATGCATATTCAGCTGATGACATCTTGCACATTCCTTTATCGTGGGGTAATAATGTCGTACGATAATTACCGTACGTGCCTAGCACGTCACCGTAGAAAAAGTACTTTACGATGGGAAACTTCTTACTGACTGGTACTGTAGGTATGGGGAGGGGTACTGTAGGTATGGGGAGTGGTACTGGGGAGGGGTACTGTAGGTATGGGGAGGGGTACATTCCACGCTTCCTTGATCTTACCCAGAGTATTCATTTGAATTGCTGTTGTCCTACCCACACTGCACACACACATGTACACCTCTCATGAGTACTGGCTGAACACTTTAAATAATGTTGCCTTATGTGGGCTTCCCATTGTCTCTCCTCTCTCCAGCCTCATGGCTTTGTTGAAGAAGAGATAGAGAAGCTGAAGCTGGAGGAAGCCTCCCTGCACAGGAAGATAAAATGTTTGTGGTTATATGTACTTGTGTGTGCAGTTTACATGTAGCTCCTCCTCATGTGTGCGAACCACCTTTGCTGCCACTGACCTTCCCATCACCTTAGCACCCTCCTCCCATTGCCTTGTACCCTCCTCCCATGAACTTAGCACCCTCCTCCCATCACCATAGCACTCTCCTCCCATCACCTTAGCACCCTCCTCCCATCACAATAGCACCCTCCTCCCATCACTTAGCACCCTCCTCCCATCACCTTAGCACCCTCCTCCCATCACCACCATAGCACCATCCTCCCATCACCACAAAGCCCTTGTCCCCCTAACATGAACACTCCTCTCCACCCCTCTGCACAGTGGCGTCACATCACAGCCACCCTTTGTTGTTGGACAGCAATGAGTTGGAGCAGTCTCTGTCACACCTTCAACAAACCAGACAGGAACTAGGTCTGTTATCCTTGCTTGTATCCTAGTATAAGTTAACTCCAACCTACCTCTATCCATTCTTTCCCCTTCTCCTACTTCTGGCCCCCCCCCCCCCCCCCCCCCCCCCCCCCCCCTTCTTTCTCTTTTACCCCTTCTTTGCCCTTCGTCTGGGCCCCTTCTTTGTCCTTTATCATCCCCCTCCCTCCCCTCCCCTCCTCCCTCCCTCCCTCCCTCCCTCCCCTCCCTCCCTCCCTCCCTCCCTCCCTCCCTCCCTCCCTCCCTCCCTCCCTCCCTCCCTCCCTCCCTCCCTCCCTGCCTCCTCCCTCCCTCCCCCCTCCCTCCCTCCCTCCCTCCCTCCCTCCCTCCCTCCCTCCCTCCCTCCCTCCCTCCCTCCCTCCCTCCCTCCCTCCCTCCCTCCCTCCCTCCCTCCCTCCCTCCCTCCCTCCCTCCCTCCCTCCCTCCCTCCCTCCCTCCCTCCCTCCCTCCCTCCCTCCCTCCCTCCCTCCCTCCCTCCCTCCCTCCCTCCCTCCCTCCCTCCCTCCCTCCCTCCCTCCCTCCCTCCCTCCCTCCCTCCCTCCCTCCCTCCCTCCCTCCCTCCCTCCCTCCCTCCCTCCCTCCCTCCCTCCCTCCCTCCCTCCCTCCCTCCCTCCCTCCCTCCCTCCCTCCCTCCCTCCCTCCCTCCCTCCCTCCCTCCCTCCCTCCCTCCCTCCCTCCCTCCCTCCCTCCCTCCCTCCCTCCCTCCCTCCCTCCCTCCCTCCCTCCCTCCCTCCCTCCCTCCCTCCCTCCCTCCCTCCCTCCCTCCCTCCCTCCCTCCCTCCCTCCCTCCCTCCCTCCCTCTGTCTACAGAGCGCCACCAGAACTCCTCCCCATGGGAGAGGAGGCTGCTGTACCCTCTCTGCTTCCTGTTCCTGCTGGCCATGACCCTCCTGTGCCTGCTCCTGGTGGCCGTCAACTGCATCTCCCTGGCCCTGGACCTCACCTCGGCCACCCCTGTCATGGAGGAGTACCTGCTGGGGCAGGCCAGCACCTCCTACCTGGGGCCTGTGGGGGCGGCGGTGGAGGTGTTGGTCATATTGTATCCTTCTGGCCTTTGAGGAATGTTCCATGTGTACACTGTATGTACATGTGTGTACTCCTACAGGTACATTGTACATGTACATCTGTACATGTGCTGTGTGTACTCTGTGTGTGTGTACGTGTATGTGTGCACATCTCACACATGACATGTGCATGTTTTGTCAACTTGCGTGTGTTATTGACGAATTGCAAATGGGCATGTAGACGATTTGGGAGTGTAAGGATGGAGTGCTGTCATTGAATGTGTCATGTGTACATGTGTTCCATGGCTGAGTGGTACTGTATGTGTGTGTGTGTGTGTGTGTGTGTGTGTATGTGTGTGTGTGTTTGTGTGTGTGTATGTGTGTGTGTGTGTGTATGTGTGTGTATGTGTGTATATGTGTGTGTATGTGTGTGTGTGTTTGTGTGTGTGTGTTTGTGTGTGTAGTCATTAGGCAGCACTGGGTGTGGCCATTAGGACGGCACTAATGTCAAAACCATGTGGCCAGTTCCCCCCACCGCCGGCCTTGTCCCGCCCCCTCCCCCTCATTTCCATAGGGCAGTTCCTTAACTCTTGCCATCATCAGGTATGTGATGTGTGCTGGGGTGCTAGGCCTGTACTACAACCCTCTGTTCAAATACCTCCTTCCTAAGCGTCATGCAACATCTATGACCAAGGTTAGTTTGCTTAATGAGCCTCCCAGTGCAGACTAAAATACAGTATACATGTACATGTACTCCCGATGCTATCGCGGGATCTGGACAAGTGCGATAGTATCGAGGGGCTATAGTAGCAAGGTCTATTGACGTACATTAAAATGTATAAGTAGGTGTGGGAGCTGGTAATCTAATTTGGTGAGTGTACACAGTTACAGTAGCAGGTGATATGAATAACATTAAATATTGCCATGGTCCCCTGATTCTGCTCACTGCATGTTTCCTACAATAAAGTTACAAGGCCAGCTGCCATGGACACAGTATTGTGTGATACATGTACACGTACATGTGCATATACATGTACATGTACATGTACATATACATACATCATCTCTCATAACCACTAAGGAGTGTCTTCAGAATGTGCCCCTCCAATGATCTAGAACATGTACATTAGCTACAGTGTAACTGTCACTCTTGAACGATGTTCCGCTCTTGGAGCATGTACATGTACTGCCATCGTCTGAGTCCTTTACTGTGAGTCATTCCAGCACAGATCACCCAGTGGTGATGCCATTTTTACACTGCACCTCCTCAGATTTGAATGAAATTTGGTACACATGTTTATCATGGTTGGGAAAGTGACCACAAACATTTATCACCTCTTTACCCTTATCTGATCTGCTAATTTGATGTGGTAATGTGCATTTTAGTTTTGTAAACCCTTCAGCTTTGAGCACTCATAACTCTGCAACACATTGTCTTTCATACATGTGTAAGGTATCATTGAAAAGGTTAAACAATGGCAAAAATATAGTGTGGCTTAATTTATCAATTGATGAAGTTAATTAACCAATTACATGCAATACGTAATTAAACATTGCCTATATAAAAAGGGATAAGTTATTTTTAAAACAACTAATGTTTTTCAGAGAGCTCTATCATAGTACATTTATATTTCAGCACAATTGGAATATTAAAATGTACTCATTTTGCACCATTTGTATTTTCATCATGTATCATATCGCGCATGTTCCATTTTCTAACACCTGCAAGGTGTTTAACCTTTAGTGTTTAACTGGTATGTAAGTGCACCCATTTTCACAATATGATGTTTATTATTATTTCAGCAAACAAATAATCCAAACACTATATTAAGCATTCCATTGTTCGTGCACTTATGATAGCAAGGAAATGGTTTGAAGTGGTGTATTTAAGCTTCAATATTATGTTACTTGTATGTCTACATGTACATGACTATTTTGATGTTAAGTTTTCATCAACAGGTCCCTTTCTTTCATGGCCTATTTCTTGTTTTAAAAATTAAGTATTGTCCCTGAGCATTCTTCAGCCGTGGAGGTTCAGTTATGCATATAGAATGTCTTCTTCTTCTTTCACCCAAGATATGTCCTTTCTTTCTGGGAAGACATAAATGTGTGTTCTCTTGTTGCCCATACGATGCATAAACTTGACAAGAAAATCAATGAATTCTGTATAGCTCTCTTCCACTATGTCAAACCAAACCTGATCGTCATACAAGCAAGCAATGTACCTCTTCTCCTACTGTTACATCTGTAAACTCTTGTTGTGCAGTAACATGTAAAATATGTTATTGTTTTCCCAAATACTACTAGACTGATGGTAGACTGGGTATAGTAGTGTGGCTGTTTTTAAAAAGAGCCAACCTGTCACCACAAGAACTGATTCTTTGCTCACAAGACGAAACTGACATCTTCAGAGCATTTCAAAGCTCACGATCGTTTAGGAAAGCAACAGTAACCGTTATAGTGATTCGTGGATCAGCGTGCGGCGCAATGCTAGCTGGCGTTTTTAAACATTACCATGGCATCTCAAAGGAACCTTCCACACGTACATTCGTATCGCGCTATCAAAAGAACCATCCTGCGCTCACATCGTTTTGTTATTCGTACTAACAAAAACCATTGATCTATAATAGCGCAATACGCGTATACGAACGCGCACACAAAGGTTCCGAACACGAGGGCCCTTTGATAGCGTAAGGTCTTTCTTCACTGTAATTGGGTAAACACTGACTTCATTGTTTACATACTAATTCTTTGATGCAGTCATGCTTATGTAAACTGTAAAGTTATGAATTTGTTATCAGCTTTAACCTAGTTTTCTATTTACTGAATTATTAAATGAACAATACATATTACTACTTAGATATAACTTGTAATAACAGATCCATCATTGTGCTTCCCAGGAAAATTATTACCTTATAATTGCAACTTGTCCCTTTTGAATGATATTATGTTCAAACATTGAAATGCAAATACATCCGTAGTGGAATTGAAACTGAATGCTCTTATGACGTGATGTGTTGCACTATGGCTGTGTAATGGTGCTATATTTGCCAAAATTGTTATTGCACTACTACTTCTAAAGATATTAAAATTTGATGGTAATTAAACTTGAATACCAATCCATTAATTTTAATCAAGTATTTCCTAATACGTTGTGGGTGTGGTCACTCAATTCAACATATTTACTCCCCCGACCATAGTTAATATATATGATAATTTATATTGCAATATGAGGAGGTGCAGTGTTATTGGTCAGGTGATCTGTGCTACAATGACTCCTGTAGCAGCTGCCACAAGATCCTGTATAGAACTGGTACTTGTACCCTCTGTCACATCCAGCACCGTCGTACAATACCAACTGCACACAAAGTTGAAGCAGGAATGGCAGTTAATGGTGCATGGGAATCGGGGAATATGATGATAGAAAATGGAACTCATCTACAGGAACGTGTGAAATCCAGCACTGGCCATTTGGGGTTCCTAAATATAGCCCTCTTCAATCAGGTCGGCTACAGCAGTCTGGCTCTCAGCAGGATGTTTTTGAGCATTTGCACAAATTGCTTGCTTTAAAGTGCCGTTCACCCACAAGTTCAAACTCGCGCGCGCGTCGAGCGCGAGTCGCGCGCGAGTCAATTAGCGAGTGCAATTAGCCCTCGATACGCGCGCTGTTGCGAGCGTCACTCAAATACCTATTTACGGCATACCTACAGATGATTACGTTAGTTTCAAGCTATTAATAGCATATGTTTTTGTTCCAGCTGTTTTGCTTTGAGTTAAGGCACGCGAATTATTATTGCACTCGATCGAGTCGCGCGCGAGTCGAGCGCGTGTCGAGTGCGAGTCGAGCGCGCGCGAGTGTGAACTTGTGGGTGGACGGCACTGTAGCTCTACTGCACGATATCGCTGTACAGTTGTGATTTATACCTCTAGCTATGATGCCCTTACATGTAGTTGCCATTGCCAGCCCATGCCCTCACTGTTAAAAATTACTAGCACTGAGTGTATTCAGTATGGATTTGGTAAATAAGTGTGGGTTTTTAAGATAATCTCATGGTAATATGTTATGATAGAGATACATGTAGTACATGTAGGGGAGTGATAGCAAAGATGGGCGATTGTAGTGAGAGCCATACAGGGCGACAGTGATCGAGGGCTATGGCATCCAGTGTATACTGTAAATCTTTCCCATTTGTGTTGTATCGTTTAGCTAATGTACATGAACGTGTACAAGATATAAATAATAAAATAAAATTGGTGATGTAGAATTTGTAGACACCAATAGTATAAAAAGTAAGGAAACAAGAGATTACATGTACATGTACGGAAATCATACATTCATTATATTACATGCCTACATGTACATTTAGCAATTTCAGGCATGTGGATGTGCTAAATAATGTAGGTTTGTATAAATTATAATTTCCATACTTACATGTACAATAATGGTAACTTATGCAATAACACCAAATACACTGTATGGTCATTCCAAAATGCATGCTTCTAGCAAACAGTGGACACTTGTATAAAGGTGTCTTACAATTACGGAAAATGAAAATAGAAATTAACCACAAATACATCCTTGTTGGCTAACAATCTTATATAGACACGCTGGTGAGAAAAGATGATATTAACTGAAATGCCTAATTCAAGATATGATTAAAACCTCAAAACCCCTCCAAATTCTTAAATAAAATATTTGAATACTTATCGCCAAAATGAAATTACATCATGTACATGTAGGTGTACTTAACATTTACAAATTGAAATCAGTGGTCATGCAATTCTTGATTCTGATTCATTTTATTAATAAATAGATGCACTGTAGAAACAAAAAAAACTATATACATGTAATACTTGTTAGGAACTATAATGAATTAGTTAAATTCATTAATTGATCAATACATGTATTCCTGCAATGTACATTATTTAGCAAATCTGCCTGCATTAAATTGCTAAATAGAAATTTATGAAATTTCCGTACTTCCTTGTTTCCTTACTTTTTACTCAATTGTTTCTAATAATCCTATTTATTTTAATTTTTATATCTTTTTTCACTCATTTTTATCTAACCTCAGTGTGTCTGGGAGTGATAACATAAAGATAGGGCATGCATCGTATACAGGTGTGTAGGGCACCTGTTTACGTTTGGGGGTGGGGGGGTGCCTGTTTACTCTTAAATGGTTTCTGGTCACAAGGACAATTGCTTAATAGATAAACCACAAGCTATGAGGATCCACACTTTTATGGCA
The DNA here is from genome assembly GCA_949361645.1 of Spongilla lacustris. NCBI lineage: Eukaryota > Metazoa > Porifera > Demospongiae > Spongillida > Spongillidae > Spongilla > Spongilla lacustris. The sequence goes on along the minus strand of OX442416.1, from coordinate 5,645,259 downwards.
TCCACAACTGATGAAATCTGTTGTTGGGGCTAAAGATTGTGCGTCAAGTTCCTCACTTCCTTCCCGCCCCCACTCCTCTTCTCCCCATTCCTTCCGCAGATGATACTGAATTGCATACTCCTTGTCCTCCTTAGCTCGGCCTTCCCCCTACAGGTGAAGGCATTAGGTAAGGTACATTGTACTTGTAATGACATTATTGTACAGTTGGGGTCAAATTACATATGGTTGCACTAGACCTACATATACATGTATTTTAGCACAGTGTTGGTTACATGAAGTCATTTTAATACATCGGATATCACATTTGTGTGCTACATATGTGTACATGTATGCACATGTTTCCAGCAGCATACATGTGCATGTACATGTGTGCTGCAGTGGATGTACATGTACATGTACATGTATGTACATGTACATGTAATACATGTACTGCAGTGGATGTACATGTATGTAATACATGTACTGCAGTGGATGTATGTAATACATGTATTGCAGTGGATGTATGTAATACATGTACTGCAGTGGATGTATGTAATACATGTACTGCAGTGGATGTATGTAATACATGTACTGCAGTGGATGTATGTAATACATGTACTGCAGTGGATGTATGTAATACATGTACTGCAGTGGATGTATGTAATACATGTACTGCAGTGGATGTATGTAATACATGTACTGCAGTGGATGTATGTAATACATGTACTGCAGTGGATGTATGTAATACATGTACTGCAGTGGATGTATGTAATACATGTACTGCAGTGGATGTATGTAATACATGTACTGCAGTGGATGTATGTAATACATGTACTGCAGTGGATGTATGTAATACATGTACTGCAGTGGATGTATGTAATACATGTACTGCAGTGGATGTATGTAATACATGTACTGCAGTGGATGTATGTAATACATGTACTGCAGTGGATGTATGTAATACATGTACTTCAGTAGATGTATGTAATACATGTACTGCAGTTGATGTATGTAATACATGTACTGCAGTTGATGTATGTAATACATGTACTGCAGTTGATGTATGTAATAATTATACTGCAGTTGATGTATGGAATACATGTACTGCAGTTGATGTATGTACATGTAATGTGTACTGCAGTGGTCCACACTTTACATGAATACAATCTTGTGGTTGTGGTGCTGTTTATAGATGCAGAGCTCATGAGCTCTGTTTCTTATGAGGTAGCTTTTCAATGCATGATGTCAGTTATCCACACCAGGATTCTTGTACATGTACATGTAAGCAATCAATGAAAGTGCCATTAAATTGGCAATCCAACTGTAGTAACATACAATGTAGCATCGACATTATTAACTTGAATTGAGTGGCCATTTTTTCTTGATTTAGTGGTTTGAATGTTTTAACAAAATTAGACAATTGAAATAATGTGGAGCTTTTGGATGACTATAAATTTATATGTTTTTAATTTCATAAGGTTGTTTTAATTTCTTTGATTTTAGTTAATTAAATATTATTGGTTTGTTTACATTAGCACATTTACCAACAGTTATACCTGTACTTGTGACACTTTGTACGAAGGAGTATAATGTGAGGAGTCCTCTCCTCCCACACCAGTGCAACACCCATGTGTGATTTGAAATGTTCATTACAGCATTGGAGTGCATCAGCTGTTGAGCATTTGTCAGCATACATGTATGACATTTGGCTACATTCTGTACAAGTGTTTAGAAGCTAGCCACTTTTGCCAATACCCATGATTTCAATATTGTCTGTTTAGTCTGGGGACATACATGTACTACTTGTACCCTCCCAACTTGTTATTTACACCATCCTTGGCAATTACAGCTAAGGTATTTAGGGTGTGTAACCTTTTTCAAAATCGATTATTTCAATTATGAAAAAATGTCTAATTGGTTTTTCAGGTTTATACATGTAGCAACTTGCAAATTGGTTATTAGAAGCATTAAATCGATTTTGGCGATTAATGCACTATTACTTTGCCAAAAATTACTTAGGTTTTTCAAGGTAACAAATGACGTTTAAAATCATATCCATAGCGGCTCTTAATTGCCTAGGAAAAAAGTGTACTCTGCAACGCTTCGTGACCGAAAAACATAAAATCGCATCACTTTGAAAGCATGCAGGTAAGTGTCCACGATAGATATGACAGATGACAACGCCAAATGGCTAGGTGATAGTTAAACTATCTAAAAATATGCTTTTCCAGACAATTGGAGGCCTTGCGACTAATTTTTAGAAAGTATGGTTCGACGAGAAAGGTCGTCTAATTTCACGGAACCGGTGTTTAGCATTTCTTCACCGAAAAACAGGTTCTTATTTGTTCGCCCACTACCAACGCACTACTAAGTATGGGACAAGTAAGATTTTTTAGCTTACTCACATAATAACGAAAATGACTAGTTTTCTAAAGAGTCATTAGCATGCCCATCCCGCAGCTTGCGCTCGAAAGAACTAAAATGTTCCTTTCAGGTACAAAATGCCCATTGTTCGAACAGCATGTACATGTATGCCCCTCAATAATTCGATACGTACTGAGCAGATCCAGCTAGAAACCTCATGGTAGAACACCGCTCCACACATGTGACAAAGCCACCAATCAAGACATGTACGATATTCAGAATGTCATGGCCGAACGTCTGGAAGAGAGCCAGTGTACCTAAGTATTTGGACCTGCCACCTGTGCAAAAGAGTGTGTATCGCGTTTAATGAACACACGTGTAGAGAGCGTGAACATTAAAAAATTGCCGTGCTCACTGCGTGTGCACCGCGTACTTTGAGGGAGGGCAGTGTTGATCAGCGCAGATTGATGGTTGCCTTCAGCCAGGTCCCCAGACTAAGTGTTGATTACAACAACAATGTTTCTTTTACCGATTAATTAACCCGTTAGTAAGCCTTTGTTCAGCGAAGGGCATAAAATAAGAGTAATCGATTTCTGCATATGAAGGAAACGAATATCGATTAATCGCGACTAAGAAAAACAGAATTGGTTATTTCGACTAAAGGAAATTCTGAAATTGGTAACCTGCTATTCTACTAAATGTATAGTCGACCGAATAGGTAATCGCGAATAATCAAAAAACCTGAAAATCGGTTACACACCCTAAAGGTAGTGCTGTTTCAGTTCTTTCATGAAGACAAATATTGCAATGTCTTGAAGATTATATCAAACGCTACATGTGTATAACTTTGCACCATCTACCCCTTGTAGATGTAATACCAATATTAGATTTAGAATGCTGTCATAAATCCACAATTTGGGTGATGGGTGTGTCCCCCTCTCCCTTCATGCTGTCAATACATGTACACAATAGATAACATTTTATTCGTGTCGCTTTTGAACTGACCAGGCAATACATGCATGTACATCAGTCAGCATTTGTGGTCACTCATGTTACGTGTATTTGTGTTAGGGCTAACTCGCCTCAACCTTCTTGGATGGTTTGGGAACATTCCCTGGCTGAGCAGGCTGTGGACGGTCCTCCTCTACAATGTGGTGTTCTTTGTCTCCACCCTCTTCATCCTGAGCAGGAAGGTCAGCATGGCTGTCCTCCAGGAGGTGTCCTACCTCCTCAAGCCTGGGGCATTCAGAAACTCTGTGAAGAAGTCAATACCTTCAGATCACAAACACTAATATGTGTTGTGTTTGTGTTTGTGTGCATGTGCATGTACATGTGTATGTGTGTGCATGTATGTGTGTGTATGTGTACCCTCCTCGCTTTCCCCAGTGGGGCCGTAATTATTCTGGTGCATCTTTTGAATCAGGGACATACATGTACTAGTCTTGCAAACCAGACCTACTTCGTTATTGATGATCTGGTGATATAGAATATACTGGGGACCACTTCTCGTGGACCCCAAGTCCATTGTATATCGTCAATAACGAAGTAGATAAGTTATCTTTATAGGACAAAATATAAAAGTTTTGCCGAGCGGGGTTCAGTCTAGCCTCGTCCCCACCCCCTGTTTTTTATAAGTTGCGGGGGCGAAAAACAGGGCCTGGTATATAACAATGGCAGGGTCCTAGCGCGCATGCGCTAGCCATTACCATTACGCTTGGTAATCGCATACTGTTGTAATTTTTGTTTGTAAACCTTTCCGTACACCATCTCGTTCTCAGCGTAAACTCTTCCTCGTCCCAGACGTCGTATATCTAGAGTTTCGTACGTCGACTTACTACTAGTTACTACCCCTGCTCCTTGGATCACCTCTACGATTGGTACGTGTAGGCTGGCCACCTCACGCTACTTGCCATCTTTAGCCGAAGCCACAATGCTGACAACCTACTTGTACTCTCGTGGTGCGCACTCATTTGAAATACCCTCGGCCAACACTTGGCACAAAGGCCTTGTCCGTCGATACCTCGTCACCAATAGTTGAGTAGTTCCAATGAGTGCGCACCACGAGAGTACAAATAGGTTGTCAACATTGTGGCTTCGGCTAAAGATGGCAAGTAGCGTGAGGTGACCAGCCTACACTACCAATCGTAGAGGCGGTCTAAGGAGCAGGGGTAGTAACTAGTAAGTCGACGTACGAAACTCTAGATATACGGCAGTCTGGGACGAGGAAGAGTTTACGCTGAGAACGAGATGGTGTACGGAAAGGTTTACAAACAAAAATTACAACAGTACACAGCCAAATTGCTGTTACTGGGCCAAACATGTACACATAATATACGCTATATGGCAACATATAAATTTCGTAATGTTGACACAGTCTGCTCCATACTATGTGGGGAAATCCTATGTTAGAGGTATGTTGTACCATACGCTAATAAATATGTGTGCGTATTTGGAACAGACTGATGACATACCGTGCCAGAAATGAGGTTTCCCTTGTAAGGTATTGTTTATAAAGTTGCAGACAATAGTATTCATATTCATATTATACTGAACCGCGTACATGTACCGTCATCGCTATTATTGGAAATCTATTATTAAAGTGTGCAGTATATACATGAATACATATTTTTTAAAGCAATAGTGTTGTTCCAATCATCAACTGTGTTCTTCTGAATAATTTCACGGTCAATATTTCAGAATTATGCCAGTCTCAAGCAGCATTGCATTCATGAATTGCCTGCAGAAGAGTGGACAGTCACATTCATTCACATACGCACACATGCATATGTACACTCATACCAACACACACCCGACACACATACACTGTACACAACTCAAACACACACGCCCAATACAGACATGCACAATCAAACACACGTATGCTCACAGAGAAGCATACGCAAACTCAAACACAATGTCTCAAACACTCCAAAACATACACTCAAACATATACATTCACATATACTCAAACACACGCACTTAAAACACACCCTCAAACAAACACACGCACACTCAAACACAACGTACTTGAACACATAAACTCAGATACACACTCGTACCCTCAAACACAATGTACTCACACACACACTTAACCACTCACACATCATGTATGTGAACAACACTCACACTCACACACACACTCAAAACCACTCACAAAAATGTATACAAATACTCACACACATCCAACATACACATACATACTCAAACAGAATGAACACATACACAGAGACACAGCATACCATGTGTTGTACCAATGGAACGACATAGTTCTTTTAGAGCACCACCACACCTAAATATGATCACCAGATGTTTGAAACATTATAAAAAGCAGGGCAGGCAACATACCTTTCACTTGTATTGCCACCATGACAAATATTGCGAGAACCATTTGGCTAGAGGCAAGTCTGTTCCTGAATATGTACATCCTTACACAGGAGTTGAAGGACTCCAACAAATCAAACCAGAAATGAAAAAAATATTCACCTTTTAACTAAGAAAGCAGAAACATGGACCAAATTTCACCATGTCATGAAGGATGAGGTGTGTTGTTTTCTTCTTTTCCAGCAAAGGGTGCATGTTCCTCAGTCCATGTTACTTAGTATTCCAGACACTTATCTGTTTGAGCATTATGTCGTGTACAAAGGTGGAGAGCCCTAATGCGTGCATTAATTCGAACAAAGAACTCTAAATCCTTACCACGTTAGTTTTCAGGAACACTCCCGGCAAGACTGTTGCAGCCACAACTATACGACCTATAGCCCTATTGCAAGGTTCGCCATTTATAATATTACTTACGCGTTAACTTCTTCGAGCTACCTACCATGGAAAGACGTACTTGGACAGAAAGGTATGCACTAATTAGAACTCCCTTCTGCCGTACTGTCTCAGAAGAACTGGTGGAAGACCATGGGGCCTACCTGAGAGCCGCTCCTGGATTTAAGGTTCTCTTTCTTGGGCTATTTTCTCCAGTCACTTCCCATACCGGCCGGTATTATAAAACCCGACGATCCTATGCAACAATCAAAGAATTAAATAAAACGGTAATCTAAAATTTCGCAGGACTGGTCCCATATATGTATTAAATCTGAAGTTCTTATGTCAAAAAGTCTGCTACATATTGTTGCCTTTATGCACCAGAATGTAGCGCCATATCTAATGGTGGCTGTCAAAATTATCTGGGCCAGATTGTGGCTTGCTATCTCCAAATATGCTCGACATACTTGTCTCAGAATGTTGCGCGTATCATATCTGGGACAGTTTGTAACAATTTGGCTGTGTATGCGATTACCAAGCGTATTGGTAATGGCTAGCGCATGCGCGCTAGGACCCTGCCTGTTTTTCGCCCCCGCAACTTATAAAAAACAGGGCCTGGGAACGAGGCTAGGTTCAGTCTAGGATTATTAAACTGTTACATGGATTGGCATCCGTGATGTTTAACCCTCTCCATGATTGAGAGCTCGGTACACGTACATGTACTATGACAACTGCAGGTCATGGGGCGCCTAGCAGCCTAAGCTCAACGATTGAAGAGGCAAGCTACATGCTGATAGTGGTTGTATATTTCAGTTTACCCCCCCCCTAATTTTGTGATTTGTAAACTTACCTTATACGTACTGCTGAACCTAAGCTAAACTAAGCCCAGCTATAGATGGGCGTACCCTAAGCTAAACCCAGCTTAAGCTAGACGGGTAAACAGTCGGCTGATCCGCTAACAAACAAATCCAGCTTGACCCGGCCGGATTGTGGGGGGGGGGGGGGGGGGGGGGGGGGGGGGGCTAAACCAGAGATAATATATCGTTGGTAGCGAATACCAATTAACGTATTTTTCGGTGAAAAAATGCTTGACACATGTATAATTGCCATAGAATTATTCCCATCAGTGGGTGTGGCATGTACCTCGTTCCACATGTACCTCGTACCCAGTCTCTGTGCATACTGTCAACCCTTGTTTCCCTGCATTTTACACCACTATTGCCTTCAAATCCTAAATACCACCAACTTTCTCATAGAAAATGTTTTTATATACTTGTTATACAAAACTAGCACTAGTCTGGCGTTCCCGTCAAAGCTAGGAATTAACGTGGTATTCCCAGTATTGACTTACACTTTATTTTTCTAGTAGTCGTTGTGGAACAGGTTCTTTCGTAAATCACCTCTTCGAAGTGCATGCGTCTTGAAAGGTCTACAGCAGAGCTCCGAGAAACTCTACACAAAAGTAAATCAGTGATACAGCCTGTATATCTGATCAATATATAGTGCAATGGCTGCATGCCGCTATTTTCGATTTTTACAATCAGCGTACCATACTGTGGCATAGGGAACAATGGGTTGTGGGTTGTAGAATTGTCATGTATTTGATGATGGTGCTAAACGCATTATCCAGCAGATAGAATGCACAACGAGAAAACATTAAATGAATAACGCATCCACTGTACATGTATATGTTTGCAGCAAGTACTGGGAAGTCAGTGGGAAGGATCGAAAATAAATTATGCATGCAGGTTCCTCTTGAAATTAACAAGCCAATTTTCTCTACAATGCAGTGATTGTCGAGTGCACTTAAGCATAGATTTAGAGGTAATATCTATGACTTAAGCTTGACTGCTATAGAGGATTTGCATAAGCATGCATAACACAATGGCAGATGCTGCACAATGCTGACTCATTACTGAGTATAAGGTCTTGTGGATATGCTTCTATTTTACAAAACCTACATCCACTACAGGACAGTAGCCAACCATTGCAAGGTTGGGGAGGAGGAGGGGGAGGGTACTGCTGTTTGCAGCTGGACACAATTCAGATAATTGGCTAATACGGTATATGCTCGTATCAATCCCATCCTCATCTCAGCCACCAGCAGGGCTGCCGTAGGCTGGCTAAGGGTCCGGCGGGCCTGAGGCCGGCCGCCCTGCCAGGCCAAATTATTGGAAATTATAATTTTAAAATGTCAATCAATTATTACGTAACGGTACTATACGATGTCGATCGATGAGCTTAATTAGCGTAACTCATCTCCGTCGGTTTCAATGATTCCTATACCGAGTAGACTGTGAGATTCACGCCTTTGCGAAGGTACATGTAGCACAAACACATCCGCTGTCTGCTCTCGTGCAAAGGTTCATGATTCATACGTTGAAGTCTCTTTTAAGACGCAATGACAATGAACGGCAGCCCGTTTCTGCTAAAACAAGAAAAGACCATTAGAAATCGCAGCTCGGCTGCTCGAGCAGTATTTTACATTGCAAATTCCGTGTCTCACGTTATAATTAAGCATGACGAAGCCATGAAACGCTTAGCACATGCGTGGTATCATAGATAGTGGATTAGAAACGAGGCTAATCAAAATGAGCCGTTTTAACACCACGTTACAGCATAGTTGGGCGTAGCCCGACCTTCGCGTATTGGCCAATACGCGAAGGCCGGGCTACGCCCAACTAGTCACAGCACTTATAAGAATTCCGATCCGTACTACCATAGATATATGTTATATCTATGGTACTACCATGGATATTAAAGTACTTTAATGTCTATGGTACTACACAGTGCTTCCCTTCTTAGAAGTTTAACTGAAACCCCTTCCCATGCTACTATGCTGTCACCTCAGTAGAAATAAAAGATACATATTAAGTTAATGGACTCCATCCACACTCGAAGCGTATTTTGTGCGTGACATGTATCAGAAAATGACAAAAAAGTAGCTATGTACATGCATACAAATAGGACTAACCAACAACAAAACACGACGAACTGATCAATGCGCACAACTGCCCGCGCTCAAACGGTGCACAAGTACTAGTGCGATGCGTCCTAAAAATAAATATTCTGATTTTCGAATTTGCCTGTCATATATTCCCCACCTAAAACGCTTGCAGATGTTCTCCTACGTATTTGTAGCGCTTAGGAGCAGGTAACACCTACCGAACTGCAGATACTAACGATTTCGTACCTTTCAGGAGGTGTTAAAAATGTAACACGGTGTGCCCACAGGCCACAGCCAGTGATGCGCTCACGTGACTCGTTTCCAATCCCACTACTATACTATCTATGATGGTATGAAACTTCGCTCACACCAGTTCTTTCTGACAGTCTGAGCCATGCACCTGTACTAGCCTCATGTCTCAGCTACTATGCTAGCCTCATCTCAGCTATACATGTACCTACAGGTACCACTGTACACCAGCCTCACTGTACTAACCTCATCAGTCTCAGCCACGTGTACCAGATTCATCTCAGCCACCTGTACCAGACTTATCTCAGCCACCTATACCCTCATTTCAGCTACCAATTGCATAGCATTCTCATAACTTGTTTATATACATGTATATATAAACAAAACTGATTTGAGTGCATGGATGGATGTTGTTACTGCATGACACATTGAGGCGGTAAGACATAAGTAAGGTCCAGCAGGTGCTCACAACTATGAAAGAATTGTTGTTCATTGCCTCACATGACGTGCCGGCAATCTCACATGCAGTAGGAACCACTATTGTCAAATACAGCCAATACTGCATTGCTAAAAGATGTATTTTCGCAGTAAATCGCAAGCAACTTCATGTACCAACAAGTAATGTTGGGAAGATTAAAACAACATTTTAAAAGAAGGGGTGATAAGGCATGCAGGTCTTTTGAACTAAGCAAATCAGTAAGAAGGTGCACTGCAGATTGGTCTACAAGTGTACAAATGATAGGTATTTGTCAGTCACATGCATGTTGCAGGAATAGCCATGTGAATGAAAAAAATCTTCAAAAGTTATACAGCATGTTTTTGGTAAAAATGGCAAAATCAATTAAAGTTAGATCACTGCCATAGCATGTATAAAGTAACACACACACACGCACACAAACACACACACACACACACACACACACACACACACACACAACACACACACACACACACACACACACACACACACACACACACACACACACACACACACACACACACACACACACACACACACACACACACACACACACAAACACACACACACACACACACACACACACACACACACACACACACACACACACACACACACACACACACACACACACACACACGCACACACACAAACACACCATGCTTCAAATAACATTCAAATTAAAGTTATACTTGTCGAACTCCTTTGATGATAATTCAATTGCCCGCATAATGCGAGAACCGCATCGCATGTGTAACCAATTAAGGGTGTGATTAAAAAAAGATTGAAAATTGGTAGATATGACAAACAATTGTAGAGAAATGGATGTAATGACAAAACAAATTAACCATTACTACATGTATACATGTATAGTACGCTGCAGTAATTCAGACATGAATAAAGCACAAAAGCAAAGAAAAATATAAACAGATTGAACAACTTAGTCCATGCAAATGAGGAGCCCAGCTTAACTTTAATGTCCATCACTCTCCTCCATTTGATTCTAGAGCCACGAAGACAAAGATTAGTTGCCCATAGAATGGCAAAGGACTGTGGGATTTCTTACACATGTCAGCAATGCTGATTAAAAAACATCTTGGCTTCGCAACCCAGAACATGCACTATAATGGTGTAAAGGTTGCACATCTAGCCTAAACTGTGTCCACATATTTCATTTTTTTCATGTGTTTTTTTTCAACCACTAACTCCAAGGTCAGCAATGAGAGCTTGTATATTATTTTTGTCATCTGCTACTCTTAGAACTGGCTCTTGAATGACTTCTTTGTACACAATTGAGGCCAGGTCTCACAAAGCATCTCTTATTTCATTGTACCGCTGGATAACTGGACCTCCTATTCTACAGTCAAGGGCATTTTCCATACTAGACTGGGAGCCACAACCATCACAAAAAGCAAGCATGAAGGGTGATGAATTTTTAAATACATGTACATTGTAAAAATGGATCATGAATAATTTCCAGCAACATTTAAGTCATGATATCTATGGTCTTCACTTACCTACATGTGCATGTACCTTCCTATATACCTTCCTACTTACGTATATTGTACCTGGATTTCTTTCAATGTGTCTCCGAGAAGAGTAACCTGGCATGAGACTGCCAGCTAGGGGGTCATAATGGATTATAAAACATAATTACTATGGTGGAGCTACAACAATGTACATGTAAGTATACAGGTTCAATCAATGTAATGACTTAAAATGCAGTAAAAAATACATGTACTGCTCTACAAACAACTATATTGTCTGCAAAGTTCCATGTACTTGTATTATAGGTTCATTAGGCAACCTGGGGAGAGGAAGCAGAGAACAAGGTCATACTGTATGTATCTCATTATCATTCTATGAGTACATTATCACATTCTTTAATTAGTTCCAATTCCTGCATGAGTCTAGCTATGTCATAAAATATGCAAAACATTAGAAATGCACAGCTTGTTCACTGTACACATTGTGCATGCACAGTAGTAATACACAATGTATTGTACCACTAATGTCTGTACAAATATTGTAACGCCATTATTGGTTGTATTTTTGTCATCCCCCCTACACAACATAAACTGAAAAGCCCCACATACATTGTGCATGTGAAGATCATTTTAAAAAAAGCCATAAACGGCTTCAAAATCAGCCCAAACTCTTGTTCCATAGTGAATGTTGCATTTATGTATATATTGTAGTTAATAGTATCACACATGTGCAGTTCAGTTGATGATCCTTTACTCCAAATGCGTATTTGGTCGTTAGGTTAGTATCAATACACCACATATTTGGCAATGAGGGTGGGATTAAACCATTATGGGAAATTTATCCCTAACTTAGCAACTGTTCTTGTCCCACTCTATCGCCTAATTCAAATAGACACTGAGTAAAATTGGGGCAAGAGCCAGTATGAAGCTTTCAAGTGTGCTAAAGACATATTACAGTCATCAACACTGTTAGTGCACTATGATCCAAAAAGAAGGCTTGTATTGACCTGTGATGCTTGCATATCAACCATTGTCTATCACTGACTGTATTATTGGACTCATTATGTCCTCCACACCATTGTCATCTGAACTTGTTAAGAAACATACTCAAAGAGATCCAGTTTTGTCACGGGTCTGTCAGTTTGTCCTTAAAGGATGGACAGTAAAGAAACTGGGGGAAGCTTACTTTCTGTATGAGTCTAGAAAGTATGAACTTAGTGTCCAGGATGGTGTGGTGCTATGGGGCTCTCGGATTGTTCTGATGAGAAGTTGTGTGTTAGATGAATTACATGAAATACATCAAGGAATTGTAAAAATGAAAGGCCTGCGCCTGGCTCGAGGTTATGTGTGCATGGATTGCGATATAGACAAATTGGTTAAAAGCTGTAATACTTGTCAGGTGATATGCCATTTCCCACCAACTGCCCCCCATACATCCTTGGGAATGGCCTAGTCCCGGTTACATGCCAACTTTGCAGGGCCATTTCAAGGGCACATGTTCTTGGCTAGATGTTTATGTGATGAATCCTCTGAAACAATCGAGAAGTTGCGATCCATGTTCATGGCCTACACCACAAGCTTGTAACTGACAATGGCCCAGCATTTATTAGTTCTGAATTCAAAACATTCATGGACATTAATGGCATTATCCATGCATATCAGATCAGCACCTTACCATCCCAGCACTAATGGATTAGCTGAAAGAGCTGTGCAGACTTTGAAGGATGGATTACGCTGTATTAAAGATGGAACTATTGAAACCCAACTGGCAAGATTCCTATCAAAATACAGATTAACACCTCACTCTACCACAGGCTTATCTCCTAGTGAAATGTTGTTGCGGTGTCGTCCTTGTTCATGTCTTGACCTGATGAACCCAGATTTAGCTCAAAAGGTGTTGTCAAATCAGCTTCAATCGAAACGCACACATGACAACATTAAGCAAGCACACTCATTCAAAGTTGGAGAAGAAGTTTATGTACGTAAGCTCTAATAACATCAACCATTGGATTCCAGGCAGTATTTTGGCAACAGTATGCAGGGCCATTATCATACAAAATCAGGTTAGCCAATGGTGTAGTGATTATGTTGATCATGTGAAAGCTCGATATTCGAGGGATCAAAGTTTCCTAGTACCTGCCAGTATTCCTCAACTAGAGATTGTTGCAAGAAATCAAGATTAAATTAACTATGAGCCTGTAAATCTGCCAGCTGAAGCCGTTGAAAATGCTGATGACCTGGACCCAGCTAGAACTTCGTCCTGACACTGAAGTGAGAGTACCAGAGGCACCTACTGAGCAATCTAAGGAAATAGAGGTACCAGATGCTACAACTTTGACTGAACAGCCTTTAAGGAGATCCACACGCATTCGTCATCCACCAATACGTTATTGAACAGAACTGTTTGTGAACTTTAGGAGGGAGAAATGTGATGCATTGCATTTATGTAAATATTGCAGTTAATAGGTGCATGTATTTTGTATCACTCATTTAATGGAAGAAGTGATATACATGTATATGCGTTTGGTACCAATGCAATTAAATACATTGTATGAAATATATGAAATTTCTTTCCCATCCTGCCCTGGCTATTTAAGAAAAAGGAAACAATAACATAAGTATACATGTTGTTGTACATTTCCAAAGCAAACTGTGCATAAAACCATCCATAGATGAACACACCTATCCCAGCAGATCAATCTTACCAGTTCATCAAATAGTTGCTCTTGTGAGGATGTATCTTTTTGTACCAGTGTTACTTCAGAATCTGGGCCTGAATAATATGACACCTTTACAGCACTTACTGAGGTCAAGCGTTCATCTAGTATCCATTGCTGGCTTTTTGCAGTGGGACTGAATGGTTTCACCACCAGGGAATTATTATTCCCAACATCCAATGCAAGTGGTAGCTTGTCACTAACTTTGTAATTGAGTGTTAAGAAGATGATGTTGGATGATTTATCTGTATCTGGTACACGTACTTTTTCCCACTGCTGGTTGGGAGATGTTTCTTTAAATTTCATAGTAACATGTGCTCCATTTGAAGGAATTTCTACTGTAAAGAGATATACATCGGACTGTGTTTTTGCAATATAGATAGGTATCTGGATAAATTAGAGAGACATTAAAAGTGATGATAGTAGAAAGGTGAAATAATGTATAATTCACTTATATTTGGGTGAGGAAAATTGAAAGAGAGCAAAAGCTTGTTTTCAACTGTTAATCATAAATGGATGGATACTGGACAAATGTCTTTTGTACTAGGCATATGTTTTAAAAAGTGTCCAAGTACAATTATTTGACAGTACATTTAAATCACTGCTACTTTATCCATTGCATGTGTGTCATCAGTAATAAAGCACAATCAACTCTAGAGCAAACAGCCACATTATAAATCTAGGTATACACAAGAACTCAAGATGGACACATGGTGCATAATACATGTACATTGGCAGTGTATTTGATATGATTAACATGATGAACCTTGGGATCAATATGACCAGTTCTGTTGCAGCACTCAATGCATCAAAATAAAGAATATCTCAGTGCTAGTTCTGGTGAGTCATGGTTTGCTTTTAAACATCAGATGTCTATAATGAGCCATCAGTTTAGAAATATGTGGTAATACCGTAAATGATCTAATTGTTGACTTAGTTTCCAGCCGCATACAACCGTGAAGGGGGGGGGGGGGGGGGGGGGGGGGGGCACGTGCCCCTGGTGCCCCCCCCCCCCCCCCCCCCCCCCTAGATCCGCCCCTGTTTAGACTTAAGTACAGCTAACGTCTCGTCCGCTCACAAAATCAACTATCACTTTTAATAGTTATGAGGTTTGCATAACCTAGTTCTCCACGTCTTTCTATCGTACATGTGTGCCGTAACATATTAAATTGCATTCCTCGCATTCCTCGTAACGTAAGGTAACCTTAATAACTTTTAATATGTTGGAAGTAATCAGAACCGATTTGGTATGGCAGCCTCCATTTCACCATCGCGAGTTTTGTAAATACTAGCAACTAAGTAGGCCTAAACTCGGGCCTAAATGCGATCGTGGCAAATTTACATCACCTCAGAGAGATTGATGCAAGAAACCAGCTCGTTCGAAATGCACTAAGCGAACTAACTTTGATTTTTAGCTGGAGCTGTCCGTCGTCATGAGTCGTGAAGAGGGAGATCTGTTGGCTAGTTCGAATTGCCCGTACTAAGTACATTGCGTCCCACGTATATATAAATAGTAACAACAGTGACGTTATTTAACGTTACGTTCAAATTAGAAGTAATTATTATCGTACATGTAATATCGTAATCGCGTATCCGGATATCGTCATAAAAAGGTATAGAGCTCTTTCAGGGTCACATGACAAAAAGCAATTAATCACGTAAATGTAATGACGTTATCGTGTCCGCCATATTGGTGCTCGGATGAAATTGGAGTCTGCGTTGTCGACCAGTGTTTGACCAATTCTATGGTAGCCGAGGGTACAAGATTGTACAGGATACCTAAGGTAAGAACCCATAATGGGGAATACGAGTTAGAATTGTCACAAAGACGAAGGAAAGGCTTCCTGGCTGCAATTGGTCGCAAAGAGTCGGCGTCACTTCTTAACGCTCGGATATGTTCCCTGCACTTCACCAAGGGTAAACCTGCACAGTCACTGTATAGTGAGTGTGACCCAGATTGGCTGCCTTCACTGAATCTAACGGGTGTATGTAAAAAAAAAAAAAGAGTAACAGCGACATTAAATTATACTCTGGCGTAGCCACACCCTCGCG
The DNA here is from genome assembly GCA_949361645.1 of Spongilla lacustris. NCBI lineage: Eukaryota > Metazoa > Porifera > Demospongiae > Spongillida > Spongillidae > Spongilla > Spongilla lacustris. Next base: position 5,629,233 of record OX442416.1, on the reverse strand, counting down.
CTCCGCAAAGCACGAGGGTGTGGCTACGTCAGACTTGCATTAAACGGCTCCTTAGCCTAAGCCTTAGGTACTCGAAAAGACGGCGCGCAGCTAATCAGCGAGAACAAAAAGTGCATTGTACCTCGAGTTGCTGCAGACAATGTGATTGTACGTTTCTATTCAGACATTATACTTACCCGTCCTGTAGTCACATACTTTCCCTAGACGATGGGCATGCGTTCGTACGCTTTCACCCATCCACAAACAAACTGATAATAAGCCTCCAGATATTTATAGGCTTTGAACTGTTTGCTAGTTATAAAACTGGTCTGCAGTACTAAATACGATATCAAATCGCATGCAACAACTGGTGGTACAACGTCCGACTTGCGTCCAACGAAGTCAGATGAGAACAGATCTGGCCCACCAATGCTTCGATTCTATCCAGAGATCGAGCCTTTGCGTCTGGAGACAAGCTATCTGCATACAAAGACAGCTTTGACATGTTTTACGTTTAAAAGAGCCGAATACCCGAGCACCAATATGGCGGATGATTGATTACGTCAACTAATATACCCACATGATTGCTATTACAGATCACGCGATGAAAGAGCTCTATTCGAATAATGGGCGAATTGTCGATGCGGACGACGAATACCTAAGTACCTCCGAATGGAGGAGATTCACAAATTGGTTTTTTCGAATAGAGCAAATCCAATAATCGATTTTTCCGAGTAATGCTAAATTACTATTCGAACGGATAGGTTTTTGCGAATATCCGAATAACCCGAATAACCTGATAACCGGTTACACACCCTATTAATACCGCTGGATCTTTCTATGAACTAATTGTGAGCTGTTTTACATGTACCTACGGTGGCCCTGTAGGTCGCGGTACAAAGCTGACGACATAGAGCATTGAGCAGTTGACATAGAGCATTGTGCAGTAGACATAGAGCATTGAGCAGTTGACATAGAGCGTATAGTACATAGAGCGTAGTGCATAGAGCATAGTACATAGAGCAGTCGACACAGAAACGACGACACAGAAACGTCGACACAGAGACGTATTTGGGCGTGGCCCAGCGGAAGTACTATTGGGCGTGGCCGTTAGGAAGTGGACACGGGCACATTTGGGCGTGGCCATCGGAAGTCGACACAGACAACGGAAGTAGTTGGTCCAATGGAATAATAATATACGGCAGACAGGCAAGCATAAATGGTGCTCCATCGTGACGATGTGGAAGTTGACAGTAAGCCTTATAGCGCACATCATGCCAAGCAGTTACGCCCATCTTCGCAACTCTGCCATTTTCATTCTCTAGGGATCATACTGCGATACCGGAGGCAGCGCATACCTATCGCTGTAATATTGGCGTACACATGTACTTGCGCTGGGTGTACTCCGTGTCTTGCGAATATACGTGGCTAAAGGCAGCAGCCTCGGATTGAAACGATGGCCACGCCCAAATTTGCCCGTGTCCACTTCCTAATGGCCACGCCCAAATAGTACTTCCGCTGGGCCACGCCCAAATACGTCTCTGTGTCGACGTTTCTGTGTCGACTGCTCTATGTACTATGCTCTTGCACTACGCTAAATGCACAATGCTCTATGTCAACTGCTAGCTCTATGTCTACTGCTCAATGCTCTATGTCTACTGCACAATGCTCTATGTCTACTGCACAATGCTCTATGTCTACTGCACAATGCTCTATGTCTACTGCACAATGCTCTATGTCTACTGCACAATGCTCTATGTCAACTGCTCAATGCTCTATCATCAGCTTTGTACCGCGACCTACCGGGCCACCTTATGTACCTGTTTGCAGAGCGATTGTTGGGTTATTTTTCCTGCTTTGAGGTTTTTCTCCCAAAAAATGGCTTTTCCCGTGAGAGGTTGCCGTCAGTGATATTGCGGTTCGCTTTACTGTCAAAACCGTCAAACTAGGCGATATGGTTGGTTTGCAAATTGTCCGCGTCCGTGACCGTCAGGAAAAGTGAATAATTGAATTAGTTCGCGAAAGCACTTAACCGTAAGCATAATTGAGGCAGGACCGCCAAAAATTTTGACGGTCAACATGAAGAAAATTTATTGGATAACCGAGGACTGGGAACCTGTGAGAATGGCAGTATTCATACACCCGAAGTGGCAATTAGCCTAGATAACGAATTGTATACCTTGATTAAAGGGCGTACCCATGGCTGCTGTTTAATTCATTGTGGAGTTTGGAGGAAACTCGTAGTCTCATTTGGTGGGAATCTGGGGGGTGGGGGGGGGGGGGGGGGGGGGGGGCAGATGTGCTACGACAGCTCGATGGAGTTGTACGCAAGAAGTTAATCAATCAGCGGATAGCTACTGCACTGCGGGTATACGATCGTACGTGGAAGCAGTGTGTACTGAACCTACTGCAGTAATACAAAAAGGTTATAAGCATGCATGATCCATACAATTATACGAGACGTAAACGCGCACAGGTTAAGGACTCTAATGGAGTTGTAGTAATGGTATACATGTAACAGGACAAGGCCACTTGTCCCTTTTTTTCTAAGGTGACTATTGCGTAGCCGCTAAGCAAATGTATGCCATTGATTCCCAACGGGTTTCATGTGGACTCGAGACAGCGGCCATTAATTATCAGTATCGGCACGCCCTAACTGCATCGATTCGGTTTGGTCGATGAATAGTGTGGACGCACCCCCAATCCGGATCGATCCGGATTACGGTTGCTAGTACTGTGAAGAAACGCTAGTTAATTAAAGGCGTTTCTTCATCAGCAACCGCAATCCAGATCGATCCGGATTGAGGGTGTGTCCACACTAGCTGATTAGTATTCATCGACCAAACCGAATCGATGCAGTTAGGGCGTGCCAACGACTGATAATTAATGGCCGCTGTCTCGAGTCCACATGAAACTCGCGCATTGCTTGGAATGGCACACGTTTGCTTAGCGGCGTACTTGGTCATGCATGGAGCTACGCAAAAGTCACCATATAGAAAAAAAAAGGGACACGTCGCCTTGTCCTGTTACACGTGTACCATTACTACGTCCATTAAAGTCCTTAGCCTGTGCGCGTTTACGTCTCGTATGATTGTATGGATCATGCATGCTTCTAACCTTTTCGTATTTCTACTCTAGGTTTTTTATCTTCAGGCGACACTGCTCCTACGCACGATCGTTGTGTGCAGTAGCTATCCGCTGATAGATTAACTCGTTGCGTACAACTCCATCGAACTGTATACCGGTAGTTGCACATCTGCCCCGCCTTCCAGATCCCTACCAAATGTGCGAGTTTCCTCCAAACTCCAAAGTGAATTAAACAGCAGCCATTTTCTAACATGGGTAATACGACCTTAACTGCATCGATTCGTTTCGATCGGTGAATACTAATCAGCTATGTGGACGCACCCCCAATCCGGATCGATCTGAATTGCGGTTGCTAATGAAGAAACGCCTTAATTCAACCAAGCACTAAATTCCTCTTATCCGCCGTCGTCTTCCTCTTCGCCTTGTATTTCACAAACGATCCTCGTAAGGCTATTATATATGGCGTAACTGAACTTTCCCGCTCGACAGCTGGTACTTTAATGTCTTCAAGCCTTAGTTTCTACGTGTCATATGCGATATCAGAGTACCCTAGCGTGGTAATAGGTATGACTGCTTTACAAGAATATCTTCCGTGCGTTAGCACTGCATGAAGACAGTGATGTAATCAGGAACATACTAACATGTAAACATGTTTTCTTGTTTAGGCTGCCTTAACCTCTCTGAGCCGCCTCAAAGGTAAGATCGCTCGAGCATGAGCGCGAGCCGCCATATACCCTATATGGTACGGTCGTGCGATTGTGAGTGCCACGTGTTGTGATTGCGCGGTAGATGTGGCGCAAATAACATACCATTGCATAGGGGCAGCCTCAGGGCGCGCGCAGAGATTGAATGACGCCGCACAATAAGCGCTTACACAAGAAAAATTGCATGCTTGCACGTTTGTTTGTGCGAAAACCCACAACTGCAGGGCTACCGTACTATATAAACCTCCTGCACTGCGTGCTTTCATAATATCAAAACTCACCTCTATGGATCGCTTCGTGTCGCTAGCTCTCAAGCTACAAACCGGGCTGTCGTTGAACCTGCTCGACGGATACAAGTCAAGCATTTTTTTGGACAGGAACGGTGACGTCCCATTCACCCTCGGGGACAAGCAAGCACTTTTCAGTAGGGAACCCGTTGTCACGCGTCCAGAAAAGTCTAGTTGGTCAGATTGGCCAGAGATATCTTTGCATAAAAGCGCAGAAGAACTGATAAGCGCTCTTCTCCAGATCAAACTTAGGCCATTCGAAGATCCCTCCTCCGAAGGTGGTGGTATATCTGTGTGGCCCGCAGGAGCACTCATGCTTGCCGGTTTGACGGGTGATCAACGTACCACCGCGCTCAAAAACGTGTCAGCTCAGATAGGATTGGATCTGAACACGGAATGGTCCTATGCCCTCGTCCGATGCAGCCGTACAGCGAATACCGCGACGTATCCATGTTTGGCTTCGGGACTGTTCCGCCTTACGGACCTGGACAAGACGTTGAGGCCTGAAACCCTGCAAGCGTTGAAGCAACTTCAGAAGCTGAGTAAGGATAGAGCGGATGTAAGCAAGGACGGGGCCGAAGGGTACCTTCAATTTTTCAACACATTTGGCACTCACTTTGTTTCAAAACTTGAAAGCGGGGACTGCTTATTTCAGGTACGTATATATATATACACGTGCATTGATTAACGAGGCGTAAGTGCGATATGAATAATTACTGTATGAGTCGAGGGGCCCAGTACTATTACTAACTTTCAAACCTCGCCCTCTTTGCATATAGAATGAGGCACACTAGCTCCATTCATTCGAAAGCTGGTCGCTTTGCCGCCATTGATTCTAAGTGCATGCACATGTTTCATAATGCCTCGGAATGGGAGCGGGTCCGGACTAGGGTGTGTAACCTCCCCTGAATAATGAAAATCGATTTTTCCGAATACTTTTAAAACACTAATCGATTTTTCAGGTTTTTCTGGATCTGAAAATCGATTTTTCCGAATACTTGAAAAAAGAAAATCGATTTTTCCGAATAGGTTTTGACAATTTGCCAGCCGAATACCTAGGTTATTCAGGTTTTCTGCTCACTGAGCCACCTAAATGTACACATCACACCAGAGACCCTCCTACAGCTACCCACAACCCACCACAAACACATTTACTCCCATCACACCAGATGCCCTCGTGAGGCACACAAACACACTTACTCCCATCACACCAGATGACCTCATGAGGCACACAAGCACATGCAGCTTCCCCCATCACACCAGATGCCCTCAGCACACAACCACAGCTACCCCCATCACACCAGACACCCTCCTACAACTACCCAAATTACACCAGATCAGTACAGCATGCATCCACAGCTACCCACATCACACCACATACACTCAGCACATAACCACAGCTACCTACGTAGGCCTAAATCGCTTGGCCTAACCACATACCTAGATGGGCGTGTCTGACCTAAGTTAGCGTGGCCACTACATGTACCTACACATCGTACCCGATGCCAAAAGAGTAGAACGACAGATGATGTTTACGCACCACCAGCCATGCAGCCTCTATTTCACCATTGCGAGTTTTGAAAATACTAGAAACTAGCTTAAGTGCGATCGCGGCAATATCAGCTCAGAGAGATAGATGCACGAAACAAGCTAGTTCGAAATGCACTAAGCTAACTCGCTTTGATTTGTAGCTGGAGCTGTCCGTCGTCATGACTCGTGTCAGTCGTGAAGAGGGAGATCCGTTGGCTAGTTCGGATAATTTACTGCCCCGGCCCCGTACATCTGATCTTGTCCCCACGTATATATAAATAGTAACAACAATGACGTTACGTTTCAAATTGGAAGTAAATTATCGTAAACGCGTATCCGGATATCGTCATAAAACGGTATTCGAATAATGGGCGAATTGTCGATGCGGATGACGAATACCTAAGTACCTCCGAATGGAGATGCTCAAACCGGTTATTTCGAATAGAACAAATCCAATAACCGATTTTTCCGAGTAATGCTAAATTACTATTCGAACGGATAGGTTTTTGCGAATATCCGAATAACCCGAATAACCTGATAACCGGTTACACACCCTAGTCCGGACACTTGGCCCCTTTCTAGATTTGCCCTTGTGTGTCGTGATCAATTTCTAAAATTGTCTTTGTACATGACTGAAAAGAACAAGGGCGATAAGGTACGCTGTCAGTAAATGGCTTTTATCGATCGTATTTTTAATAGTAATTGGCTGCCATTTTACTCCATCTGTTTCCTCCTTTTAACGCATGTCCAAAAGAACCTGTCTTTTATCGTAATGGAATCATGCCACCCAAAGATGGCATCATAATGATTGTGTGTGTGTGTGTGTGTGGGGGGGGGGTGTAGGGGGGTGGACACATGTGTTGGTAGGCGGATGTTTGGAAAAAAAACCCCTGACAGAGGGAATTATAAATGGGGGCGGGGCTGATTTGGTATTATATTCTTTTAAACGTGTGGTGGACGGGTTTTAGGAAAGATAGTTGGAAATTCGATGTTGCGATCTCCACAAAGGCGAGAGTAGGGAGGGTAAGCGCAGAAGCTTTCAGCATTAGTGCTAGTCTCGCGGAGCCCCACCCTCGCATCAGGAGCGAATTGGTACAGGATTTTAAAATCACTTATTATATTAAGATGAACGCAATTTCATATCATTCATGGCGCTAGCGCTGTTTATTGCCACCATCGATCAGTCTGCTGTTGCTATTCTACTTCAGTTGGATAAACTCATATGATGGATATCCAAATCAAAGTTGTCGTTACCTTTGCATGCGGACGGGATGTATTCGCGGTGCTGCCCTACAGGATACAGCAAAGGTTTAGCTACGCCTGTCTATCTGGAGTTTTCGATCTTGTGATTTGTCCAGATAGTCTGAGTATCGTTTGCATTGTGACTCCTGTAAGCAATACCTAGTCTGACGTAGCCACACCCTCATTCCCACACGAAATCTGTTCTGATTACACTGTAGTTTTTAAAAATAAAAAGTTACTGATGTTACCTTGCGTTATGGATTAATGCAATGCAAGGAATGTAATTAAAAATGTCGACGCTGGAAAGGACTGCGGCAGACCGCAGACGTGATTAAAGAAATACCTCAAACAGGATGCCTTTGTAGCTGCGATAACGGGGCTGACACATCATTCCAGGTGTAATAGTAACTATGTTTCAGGGACTGAAACAATCAACGCAGGCGTACGTGTGCGTAAGTTGATGTAACAAAATTGCATTCCTCGTAACGTAAGGCAATATTATAACATTTAATTTTTTCTGGAGGTGGAACTTAGTATTGGGAATTACAGGACGGTTTGAAGAGGTATGTTGCAAATTGTTTAAATCACAGAGATAATAACACTGATGTGAAGAGCATTTAAACCATAATTGATACCAAAATCATAAGTTTATGATTTAGAATACGGAAGATATAACGTTTTAAAGCGTAAAAAAAGCATTAATTTTTTTAGTATGGGATTTCATTAAAATGTGCGTCCCTATAAGTATGTTCTCTTAAATCACACGTAACATATAACATATCAGGATGGAAGTTTTAGTAAAGGCAGGCTAATAGATGCCCGTTCACTATGCAAACGATATACATGTAGCTCATTTTTGCTCTATAACTTTAATAACAACAAATACTGAGGGAAATACATTAAGTTAGTGCATCTTGTATTTATTAAAACATTAATCAAAGAACTGTCACACTGCGACGATATGACGTTTTAAAGCATAAAAAGGCAAATTAAATTTTTAGTATGAGATTAATCAAAATAAACTACAACTCACGAAGATGATGCATTTAGCGTTTCAAAATTGGATGAGTGGGAGCGGATGGCCAAGCGCCTAGCAATTCATGATAATGTTTCCTTTTCAATGATTTCCCAGCCTCCATATGCCTCCACTACGAGAGGGACACATATCCAACCTCTTTCGAAAGCATTGCTTTCTTATTTCCTTTAAAACGTGCATCCCTATAAGTATGTTCTCTTAAATCACACGTAACCTTTGCAACATATAACATATCAGGATAGAAGTTTCAGCAAAGGCAGGCTAATAGATGCCCGTTCAAATTATTTACCATGCAAGCGATATAGCTCATTTTTGCTCTATAACTCTAATAACAACAAATACTGTGGGAAATACATGAAGTTAGTGCATATATATAGCTATTAATCAAAGAACTGTCACACTGCGACAATGTGAGAGCCTCAGCTTCCCGGACGGTCAGCCAGTTGAATGATGCTTCATTTTACACTCTGAGTATGAGGAATAACATTAAGTAATTATCCTTGAACATGCGCATACTAATGTCATAAAAATACACTACATGTGCGGCCTACCGAATTCCGGACCAAAAAAGAGTACCTTCGCTAGTCAGATTTTTCTGTAGAAGACAAGGTTGTACACTACCTTGAATGTTCAAACACCTTTCAAAGAGTCCGCTATCCCGATCTAGGTGTTTTTGCATGGTAAAGTTATAGTACGTTTTCGAATAGTGAATGGAATCTGGAGAAGTATGTTTTTTTTTTTTTTTAATGAAATCAACACAGAAGAATGAAAAGGAACCTTTGAACTATAAACAAATAACTTTTTCCCATTCCATCCCATAACCCTACGCGATAGCAAGAATTTGAATGGATCTCAAAAGTGTTAATAATCCTGCGTGAAGCAAAATGGAGGACAATTATTGCACGGATTGCAACATACCTAGTTTGAAATAATTTAATATCTTGACCATTGTAAGTGGTCAGGCCCATAGCCAGGTCGGGAAATGCATGTTTGGAAAACAATAAATGTGAACCTAACTAGTGGGCGGCGGCCGTGGTGGTTTGTGCCAATTCAAACAGTTGTGAGGGGGGGTGCTGTCCACTTTCGGCCGATCAATTGATGGTTCGCTAATACTACCCGTACTGAGCCGGGACCGTACTGCATAAGCGGACCTTGACCCTCTGAGGGGAACCCCCCCAGCTACCTCAGAATACGGGCCTGGTGGTGCAATTGACATTTTTGAGTAGCGGGAATCCCAAACTATACCACCAGTGTGTCTTTGGTCCGTTCAGATCATCATTGATATGAATTCCATGCGACCCAATTTAGCTCGATGGCGCTCTCGCACTCACTGAACGGTCAAGGTTGTAATATCAGATCATGCTTTTTGGCCCCATCAAAATGCACTCATTCCCATGATTAACCATACTTTTTATAGATTAGCACCATCACTTACCGTTGCTCCAAAACTTTTCAAAGACTTTAACAGCTTAGATATTAATATCAATTATGGGACATACATGCGGTAAAAGGAATGGAACAACATTATTAGTTCTTGGAATGTGCAGAAAAAAAGCCACTTTTCTTATGTTCGACAATAACTATAACATCACATACATGTACTTGCCTATCCACTCTGCTTTAAAATGTAGCATAGTACACGTGTTACTTCTGGTTACAGATGTATATAATCTTTTTCATCAATCATGAATTCCCACTGGAGGCGGCTCGTAGTTGAATGTGTAATTCTTTACTTTTTACTCAATTGGTGTCTACAAATCCCACATCACCAATTTTTAAAAATGAATTTTTTGTACCTTGTGGTACTAACAGATCCATTGGTTCCTTCTCACACAGCCTCAGTATAAGGTGGCATCAGTGGTCTGGCACATGATTGTATAGTATGCAATCTAATATGTTTATAAAATTTAATTTAAGAGGCACGGCAATTTCATGGGGGGCTCAAATCAAGGCCTACACATACACACTTGTCGTGAGCATGAAGACCAAACTTTTTAAAAGTAGCAATAGCAACAAAGAAAGTTTGTCAGTGTGATTGAATTGCAAGGCAATAGGGGTGCAAAATGATAAGGGTGAATGCACCAAAGATAGTGTATAAAATATGTTAATTTTTATTTGATCAATTGAAAATCTGTAAGTCCCTTGTAAGACTTATGTTGTTGGTGCAGAAGAAAAGGTGTACCAAAATGGTGGTGGAAGTAGATCTAGATTCTGCAACCTGCATGCACGGATTCACAGCAACTTCTGTGATGCTACATTTACTTCATTTCTTTTTAGGTATTTGCATATTCTTCAAAGGAATTCCAATTCTTAGCGGATTTTTATGACAAAAACCCAACCCATCTTTCTGGACCAACATCACCATCCTTTGCACAATTCACTGTAAAACATAACAATCAAACAGGTTATGGCTATACAGCAGCCATAGGTAGCATATGCCTTGCTAGCAATGATCCAGCATTGCCTGAATCTCTCGTACAAGGACTTTGGTACGATGCAAAATTTGCACTTGCTGATAGTATTTTTACACCATACCTACGACCAGACTCTGTAAATATCAACACAGCTTTTCAAATGAACGTTGTGACTGGGTTGGAGCTTGCCTCATTGAGCACATTTGCTGAATACATAAGAAAGCACATTTGGCACATCGTACTAAAAGCTGCACTGTATGTTAAGTATGCTCAGGGTAAGAATGTAACTCCATACATGAGCAATAACTGCCCATATGACCTTAATATGGCATACAAAGACTCCAATATAATTGAGGGTGATGGACTTGTATCCATCATTGCCACTCCAACTGTCAACATTTGTAAGGAACTTGTCGACATTAATTCAGTAGTCCTGCAATTTCCCGATGTTGTGAAAACATTTGACATCTTTTCAAATGCTCTGCTAATTTCTACACCAACCAAAAATAGTAATTCAACAATCCAACTTCCTGGTTCTAAAAATGTCACCATTATCAGCTATATTGTTTCAGCAGAAGCAGAGGCCAGACCTCCAAGCATATGCTTAAGTAAGTCTGCTTTTGCAAGTTTTAAGACGCATATATGTACTGGTGAATTTTATGGGGGACTTGCCGTAACCACAGCAGATGGCATTAGTACATTGGTTATCATGAATGGATTAGTGTTTGAAGTTATACATCAAAAAGTTGCTGTAACATCAGATATCAGGGTACCGCAGTCTACTACCATATTAAATTCTCACCTCACTAATTTTGAATTTTCATTAGTTGCATCTGAAGCTCGTCTTAATTTCCTTCTTTCCAAGGTTAATGGTAACACTGAAAGCACAAGCAATGATAGTATTCTGCTGATGCAACAATACCTTCTTTGGCTTGCTAAGATAGCAAGTTATGGTGATCAAAATGATTCGCTTGCTGCATTGCAAGCTCAAGCTCTTTATCTAGCCAAGGTAGCTAGTGAGCAGCACAATGAAGGCTTGCCAATACCACTACTCACGTATAATGCACACAAAGATGTAATCACAAATGTTCAAAATGTGTTGAATACAGTTAAAGTAAGCCTTATGGATATTCAGAACCAGATTCGGGCTCGTAAAGCAGAGGAACGACAAATTGAACGTGAAAAAGAATTGAATGAGAACATAATAAAGTCGGGCAAGCTTCTCCTAGGTTATATCAATGCACAGGCTAGCTATGAAGACAGCTTGAGTCAAATGTTCGACTCTGTTGTTAAGGATACGGAAAAAAATGTACTCAGTCTTAAGGAAGAAGCGAAACAGTTAAGTTCCCAGCTGGATGAACAGCAAAAAAATGTGAGGAAATCTGTTCAAGACTATGAGGAAGCAGTAGCAGACTGGCAGACAAGGGAATCAATTAAGGCTGCTCTTAGCATAGCATCAAGCATTTTTACATTAGGATTTGCTTTTATAACTCCATCTGGGTCAATTGTAGCTCTTGCCTCACTTGGCGAACAGTACAACGAGTTCAAAAAGCTGTGACTATTTTTAATGCAATCATCAAGGCATATGAATCAATTCAAAGCATACCAAAAGATCCACAATCTGTTATTGATGCTCTAAATACAAATGAGTTTGATTTTCCTTCTCAGCTCGAGTGGGATGAAATGAGTATTAATATGGATGCTACCCTAGCAACTGGTCCTAATGTTGGTGCAAAATATACACTTTCAGCTGCATTTAAAATTCTTGTAGCTCGAGGAAAGGCTCTAATGCAAGTTCAAAATGAAATACAGGCCAAGCTCCTTGAACTATCAGCTCATCAATATCGCAGTTCCATTCACAAAGAACAACAAAATAGGCTTTTCCAGCTTGAAGCACAATTTGATGTTCTACCAGAGAATCTTGATATTGATGCTGTTGATCTGATTAGTATGACGAGCCAGCTGACCTTCTTTGAAAAACAAATGCTGATGATTATGGCTTCAACCATAGTCATCCAAGATCGTGCACTACAGTATGAATACCTACGGCCACCAACACCAATCGGTAGCTTCAGTTTTATGAATTTGCAAGTAGCTATTCTTTCTCAATCTCTAAGCATTAATCAAGGACTTGTTACACAACCACAGCCTGAACTACAGCCACATCCAATAATATATGAAATTCAAGGTGTTCTACCAAGTAGTCTAACCAACAATAACAGTTATGGGTTCTCCATTCCCCTCAACAAACGTGAGTTTGCTTCCTACAACTATGTTCGCGTTGCAAATTTAAAGGTTGAAATAGGTGGGATTCTTTCAACAGATAGTGGACGATATTACATTGAACTGATCTTTGGCGGTCATCCATTCTTTGACAGAGGGTTCAATAGGGAAACACTCACCTTTCAAACACAATCGCGCATGTATACCTCAATTAATGATGTTGCAAACAGCTCTCATTCAATACATGAAGCATCTATTGGGACTGGATCTGACTTTGTTACAAGTAAAAATATTTCTATGATTACCCCATTTTCAGCATGGACAATATCACTCCCTCCAACATTCACGAATCAAGGTATCAAATTTGATACATCAAGTGGTCTTACAGTTCGTCTGATCTTCAGTATATTTGCTCAGCTTAAAGAAACACCAGGGGAAACTAGTACACTGAGAATGCAGCGGGCATTGAAGCTTCGCAATCGCAATCAATATTTAAATGCAGTCTCCAATGACTTGCCTGCTCAACGTTATGAGGAAAATACTCTCAAATCTGACAATGGGTCTATAGTTGTACAAACACCTACAACAGCTGCCCCAAAAGGAAGGCTTGTGGCTACACAGAACATAACGGTACCTACTGTACTTAAGAGTATGAGTGGGAAATCTGTATGTGGTGGTTGGGATGTGGTGCTTTCAATAACTGCTGAGCAAATAAATAAAAATCTTGCTGATCAGTACAATGATAGAGTGGAAAACCCCACCTTTGTGCGCAATACAGGAGATGTTGAACAAAAGACCACTAGTTCTACAGGGATTATAATGAAGACTTCATTTAATTTTGAATTTAAGGCTCCAAAGCTTCAGTTTCTATTGAACAATTCAAATTCTGCCCAAGTATATTTTCCAATAAAGTCTGGCAGCTACGAATATTCAATGTTTGTCAACAATGACTGGATGGTTATTGAAAAAGTGACTGCTGTAGAAAGTGACAATTATTATGTACAAGGTGACTTGCCGCTAGCAATACTGAACGGCAGTGTCTCAAATCTAATGAATATAGCACTAAAATTGAATGGGGGAGCATTCTCCGCTCAAGGCTTTAAACCAGGAACGTCAAATCCTAATATGAATAGTGCTCTTACAGATTATTTCACAGGACTAACAGATGGATATGAAGTTTATAACTTGGGAACACTGAACACTGAAGATGTTACTCTTTTACCTCAACTCACTCCACAATCATTCAAGTTCAATGTAGTCCATACTCTAAGTGATCGTGATCTACTTCAACTCTTCATCACCACCACTGGTAAGGCTCAGGCCAGCACTGCTCTGTACATGGATGAACCCATTCCAAGCTCTTATGAATGTTCACTTATTATTAACTCTAAAATATTCTTCCAAACTGTACTGCCAACAAGTATAGGTAGCGCTGGTTTAGGTCTTGTTCTAGAAGGAGAAGGTCCTCTAAATAATAACAATTTGTGGCAGGCAAAGGCCACAGAAGGATCTGTTTCCAGCTCATTTCCACCTAAAATGATTAAGTCAGAGTCATATACTCCTCCCCAAGGTGCTGCTACTATGTACGACGAGACTTATGTTGCTGTGCCCAATGATATAGTAACCATTGATCTCCCTGGCATGCTTTTTCAACATGGTGATTCTAATAGCAGTTGGCACAGCACAATGTCATTCCAGATGGATAAAAAAGACTACCCTTTTAAGTATGGGTCTCGTTCTAGGACTTGTGGCTTTGGTTGGTGTGGAAATTGGTCTGCCATTAACTATCGTAATTATTCACTGGCTGTAAATGTTAGTATGAAGGCTGACCTACAATTTATTATTAAAGGAAATGGCCAAGACCAGCACATTCAACTTAACAAGATTGATTCCGCCAGTTCTATGATTACTGGTGAGCTACAGCCACCTGCTGGAGCATGTGAGTGCAATGACCGTGAACTCCAAAAAGCATTCCTTGAACGCCTTCAAACTGAGGTGGAACCACAGATGACGAGGATGCTGGATAAACCATTCACATCAGTCTCCCTCTTTGCGCTTAAGAATATCCTATTTCCTGCAGAAAATCTTTTGGACATGAAGGAGGCCTATGTGACTGGTGATATGGTCATCTTTGGAAACTTTACCACCAAGTAGTAATAACATTTGAAGCAATTTAGTAACACTGAACTTACAATGGTTGAATAGTTATTATATGTTAATTCTAATTTGCCAGTACATGTATGTACATGTAACAATTATTGTATGGTCATGTTTTAAGTGTCAAAAAAAGTTAAACTTGATGCAGGGGGAAGGGCAAAATGAAATTCGGTGTCATATGATGATTGCAGTGGTCATGTACATTAAGGTCCGAGGAAGATCCTGCTAGACCTCAGTCTTTGGAAAACTGGAACCCGATTATGCATATTATGCCAGTTAGAGACCAAATTAAGTTGTCACATAACTGAATATATGTATTTATGACTGTCTTTCCGTATGAATCGAATATGAAACAAGCTCAGTTGTAATGTTGGCGCGAACATGAAACGCTTCACATGTGATGTCATGTGTGACAGTGAATTGAAGTAACCAGTGAATTGAAGCGACCAGTCAACTGAATTTACTGCATGTTTTGGAGTGCTGAAATCTAAAGGAAATGTGATACGTTACCTTTCCGTGATAAGGAAATACAAAGGAAATTCCCCAAGACAATCAACACCGTATTTCCATAGGTTTCCAATCTAACTGAAACATATAAATTTGGTGTAGTGTGTACGAGTCTAGCTATGTCACAAAAGATGCAAAACATTAGAAATTCGCAACTTATTCACTGTACGCATTGTGCATGCAAAGTAATACACGATATATTGTACCTCTATAATGCCTGTACAAATATTTTTTTCATCCCATCTATACACAAAATAAACTGAAAAGCCCCACATAAATTGTGCATGTGAAGCATTTATGTAAATATTGTAGTTAATAGCTGTATATATTTTGTATCACGCATGTGCAGTTCAGTTGATGATCCTTTTGTCCAAGTGCGTGTTTGGTTGTTAGGTTAGTATCGATACACTACATATTTGGCGACGAGGGCGGGATTAAACTATTATGGGAAATTTATCACAAACTTAGCAACATTTCTTGTACCACTATATCGCCTACTTCAAATAGACACTGAAAAAAATCAGGGCAAGAGTCAGTATGAAGCTTTCACGTGTACTAAAGACATATTACAGTCATTACATGCTGACTTTGCTGGGCCATTTCAAGGGCACATGTTCTTGGCTAGATGTTCATGTGATGAAGTCCATATTATTCTCTGCAACAATCCAGAAGTTGCGATCCATATTCATGGCCTACACCACAAGCTTGTAACTGACAATGGCCCAGCATTTATTAGTTCTGAATTCAAAACATTCATGGACATTAATGGCATTATCCATGCATATCAGATCAGCACCTTACCATCCCAGCACTAATGGATTAGCTGAAGAAGCTGTGCAGACTTTGAAGGATGGATTACACTGTATTAATTAAAGATGGAAGTATTGAAACTCGACTGGCAAGAATCCTATGAAAATACAGATTAGCACCTCACTCTACCATAGGCTTATCTCCTAGTGAAATGTTGTTGGGGCATTGTCCTTGTTCATGTCTTGACCTGATGAGCCCAGATTTAGCTCACAAGGTGTTGTCAAATCAGCTTCAGCAGAAACACACACATGACAACAGTAAGCATGCACGTTCATTCAAAGTTGGAGAAGTTTATGTTCGTAGCTGTAATTACATCAACAATTGGATTTCAGGTAGTATTTTGGCAACAGTAGGGCCATTATAATACAAAATCAGTTTAGCCAATGGTGTAGGGATTACATGTATAATGATCTATTCGAGGGATCAAAGTTTCATATACCTGCCAGTATTCCTCAACTAGAGATTGTTGCAAGAAATCAAGATTAAATTAACTAGGAGCCTGTAAATCTTCCAGCTGAAGCCATGAAAATGCTGATGACCTGGACCCAGCTATAACTTTGTCCTGACACAAAAGTGCAAGTACCAGAGCCACCTACTGAGCAATCTGAGGAAATAGAGGTACCAGATGCTACAACTTTGTCTGAACAGCCTTTAAAGAGATCCACACGCATTCATCATCCACCAATACATTATTGAACATAACTGTTTGTGAACTTTGAGGAGGGAGAAATGTGATGTATTGCATTTATTTAAATATAGCAGTTAATAGGTGCACATATTTTGTATCACGCATGTGCAGTTGATCTTTTCTCCAAGTGTGCGTTTGGTCATTAGTTTAGTATCAATACAACACACTTACTATATTGACTTCTAACAGAGGAAAGCCCTTACGCTTCATCTCATTAGTATTGTGGTCAGTGGCATTGTAATGAAAGGGCACACAGAGGGATGTGTGTGTGTGTGTTGGCATGGGTGTGGTATATTAATAGTGATAATATTGACTTAAGTATAATGGGGTCTGACATAACAGGTCCATGTCATAAATCTGGGTTTGATGAATCAGATTTGTCTGATGCTGATGTCCTATGCATTAGCATGCATGCAGCTGCATGGCAATTCAATGTACGAAGTTGTATATATGCGCTTGGTGTCAATGCAATTAAATACATTGCATGAAATATATTATAACCCTTCTTTCCCATCCTGCCTGTGCTATTTAAGAAACAGAAAAGAAAAAAACATAATTATACATGTTGTTGTACATTTCCAAAGCAAACTGTGTATAAAACCATCCATAGATGAACACCTCTCCCAACAGATCAATCTTACCGTTTCATAAAATAGTTGCTCTTGTGAGGTTGTATCATTATTTACCAGTGTTACTCCCTTATGTAGGCCTGAATAACATGTCACCAATCCAGTATTTACTGAGGTCAAGTGTTCATCATCTAGTATCCATTGCTGACTTTTTGCAGTGGGATTGAATCGTGTCACCACCAGGGTATTATTATTCTCAACATCCATGAATGCAAGAGGTTGTTTGTCACTATCTTTGTAATTGAGCGTTTTAAGAAGATGAAGTTGGATGATCCAGCTGGTACTTTTTCCCACTGCTGGTTGGGAGATGTTCTTTTAAATTTCATAGTAACATGTGCTCCATTTGCAGGAATTTCTACTGTAAAGAAATATACATCGGACTGCTTTTTTGCAAAATAGATAGGTTTCTGGATAAATTAGAGAGACATTCAAAGTGATGATAATAGAGAGGTGAAGATTATAATGCATAATTCACTTATATGAGGAAAGAGAGCAAAAAATGTCATATGTACTATGCTAATATTTAAAAAAGTTAAACAGTGAGAGGAATGAACATATTATTAGTACCTGTCATGCCGACCTGACGTCTGGTCACTGTGGTGTTAAGAGGACTATATCTCGCAGATGAGAACGTTCTTCGTGGATGGGTCTCAATAAAGACGTAGAGTGTTATGTTAGTTTTTAGAGTACTTGTCTCTTTCTAAGTAGTCCTTACATTACTCGTTGCAACCTATGACATCTGCCAGAAAAACAGTTATCATGATCAGTTGGGAGTACAGAACTTCATCCTATTCCTGTCAAGTCAACGTGGGAATAGACTAAATTAATTTTGGTCCTATTTCTGCTACATTGTACATGTATACCAAGCAAGGGAAATGTTGTGTGCTGGGGCATGTAATTACAGCATCTGATTACCCTTATAACAATATTGTTTTTCATATAGTTACATCCTTGCACTCAGTGACTATTTTTCCAAGTGGGTGGAGGCTGTTCCTCTACCAAAGAAAACAGCAAAAGTAGTTTGCCAAGCTAGACATTAACATGTTTCTTGTGTATGTGTTTCAGTATATATATGGATTACTATTCTTTTTGTTGTCTTTCAACGATATTTATGCACATGGGCTTACCAGAGGTTGTGACATCTGACAATGGGACTGAATTTAACAATGAGCTGTACACTAACATAGACTAGGAATAAAGAGATGCTTAAAGTCTATTGTCCTGAAAGTCCACCCAGGGGTACAATTGGACACCTGGATGGACAGAAAAAAAAAGTTGTTTTGCCGTTTAAGGGACCTGGCTGCATTTAACAGTACTGGCTTACAGAATAAGTCCTTTCAGGATCGGGCCGAGATAAGTAAGGCTTGATTCCTTTCGGTACTCGTAAAATGATCCGTGCTAGTGGACTTATCCATTATGCTCCGACCGATCCGCACTGAGCGTAATGGATAGGTCTGCTAGCACGGCTCGTTCTATATATGCCTCGGCCCAATCCTGAAAGACTAGTTCTATAAGCCAGTACCGTTAAATGCAACTTTTATGACCAAACAGCAAAAACATTTTTTGCTGTCCACCTGGGTATACAATTGTACCACAATAGACATTAATCACAACATATCATCCTCAGGTATGCAATTTGTGTTCCTTAATATTTTTAACACTCTCTTATTTGCTTGCAGTCTAATGGCTTGGATGAGATATTCAATAAGACACTCCAGACCATCCTCTATATAGCTCACAAGGAACTATGGGATGTCTTGAGTTGCCATTGAAAACATCCTTATTAAATATACTCCATTCAAAGTTATGTTTGGCAGGAAAGCTGTACTGTCCTTTGATATTGATCTAACTCAACAACTATGTTAAGGTATCGGAACCTGCGTAAGTGAGTTCCATACAGGATTTCATGAAATCACTTACGAACCGAGAAAGGGATAGTTTAGCTCTTTGTTGCTGTCAAGCCAGATGAGAAAGATGGTCATTTTTAATTGTCTTATACAACATTTACAATATTGTCTTGCTCATCTAGAAAGCTACTTAAGAGGTTATGATGATTTTACTTGTAACCTTCCCATGCTATTGTAATAAAGAAATGTAATGATATATGTAGGTGCCTTAAGGCTCTCATGAGATGGTCAGCCAGCCCAAGAGCCTGCTTCATGTTTTGTTCAAATTGCCAGACTGTCTACTTTAAGAGAACAAACACCCCCCCCCCCCCCCCCCCCCTCGTACTATCCTCGTTCCCAGGCCCATTTTCTTCTTCCTGGCTGAGTGTAATTATAACTCGGGATTGGAACCATTTAAAGAGCGCCAATTATACCAATGGCTTTATAATTTACATTTCTTAACACATATACATAACATATATAGATATGTAATACATATGTAAACTATTTATGCATGTGTGTGGTGTGAAGATGGGTGAATGGCCGGACAGATGCATGCATACATACAGTGTAATACATCGCTTTCGTATGAAATTGACTAACTGGTTAACATCAGTAAAATTTATCTACTCTCTCATACCACACTTCTCTCTCTCATATCACCCTTCTCTCTCTCATACCACCCTTCTCTCTCTCATACCACACCAATTTATTGAATGAAGAAATATACACTTTCCTGTCATCTGAAAGTATTGAAGTAGACAGAAAATGAGGTCTCACCTAAATAGGGCTAATACTCATGGTAATAACCGGGGATGATAGGTGTACAATGGTGGGGGGGAGGGGGGGGGTTGTGCTTGGTTATTGGTGGGGCCAGCTGCAAGTGGCAGCTGGCAGCCCAGGTAAAAGCAGTAGCTGGAGGCAGTTGTTCAGTCTAAGCGTTTGTGCATACACAGCACTTGTAGGCATCAGTAATTCTATTTTATTTGGTGGTGCTTTGTTTGGTGCCAAATGGTAGCATATGTGTCTTATCACAAGAGCAGGTTCCTTGACTGATGGTAGGGCATATGCCCCCCCCCCCCCTCCCCGCTTAATGGCACCCCCCCCCACACACACACACACAGTGACACGCATGCTCGCGTACGCCTCGTCAATTAATTAAGCACCTTTGTTTCGTGCATGTGACGTTCCCGCCCGTATGACATCATTGACAAATTAATACATGCATGTAAGCTTACCGTATTACGTTGGTTTCGAATATAATGTCGAACACGAAGCGAAAACTGAGTGGGGCTGAGAATCGAAAATGCATTGTATGGTGGATTTTTCCTGCTAGACATTTTTCCTCAGGGGTTTTATTTGGGATTGACCCACCTGCCCAGCCTTGTGTGTAGTATATGATTGCTGTAGTAGTGTGCACGTGAGTATTTGTAAGCCTGATTGTGGTGAGTATGTTTGTTGCTGGTACATGTATAAAGCCTATCATGTACTATTATAAGAAGTTGGTATACACAGCAATCATCATGACTGTGATCTGAGAAGGGGGGAGGGTACATACCACGGGAGGCATGTGGCTGGAGCATTCAGAAGAATCTGTACAGCTGTATCATTCATAAGGTGGACAGTTACTGTGTGTCAGTGTCTGAACCTTGTACATGTCAGAGCAAATGCAATGGTCTGGTGATCCTCTTAAGGTGTTATGCCTTTTCATTTAGAGTGTTTGGTGTGTACATATATTGTAGATTTAATAGGTTTTCTTGTATTCCTATAATACATGTATACAATGTATAGATTTTATTTTGTCGGTCCCAAATCGCCTTCCCATTCACTGAGCGGGACGTGATTTGCCAAAATCATTGGCGCGGGCGAATCAAGCGGGAAAACGTGCCCGTAGTTTGTTCAACTGTATCTCCGTAACGGATGATATAGAAATTAACGAACAGAAAAAACCAATAGCTACAGGACTCCTCTATGTGCAACTCGAATTTGACGGATTTTCAACACTCGTACGTGGAGAAATGAGGATTTCTAACCCGCGGGGTTAACGATTGTTGTATCCACGGCACAGAAAATGTGTATATGAATATGATGATCTTTTTAAACCACTGCCCCCCAAATATGGACACCCTCCGCCGCCCCTGTATGGGGGAGCGCTGTAGCTCCCCCATCGCCCAGCTGCTTCGCAGCTTTCGCACTTTTCAAGTCACAAAACTTACATGTAGCATATAATTGCGTAGAAACATGCTAAAAACAAATTAAATAGTAAATATGACTTGCTTCCAGCCTTTCCAGATCTACTTTTATTATTGAAAGGCATGACGATCGATATACGGTATTCATATTTAAATATTCCGATCGATCAGAATATTGAACTACATGGACATTTACAATCCATCTACCGAATTGGAAAAATTATTTGGCCAAGTACATGTATGACTGTACTGCTTAGTGCTCAGCTAATATTCATAGGGAGAAAAGCATTCCGCTCGTGCCACAATTAATGATCTAATTGCATTAATATTTAAATATTACTATAGACCCCTTGCCGTGTCATCCCGGGAAGGATCAAAACATTAGCGGCCATATTGTTTTGGCCCAAAATGTGTGCGTTGTTTAGAATTTGTGTTTTCATTACGTACGAATGATGTAGAATAATAACAACTTAAACTGGTGAAAAATCACGACCAAATTAATTGTATTCATAAGTTTAAGCCAGTAACATATACTTAGAACCGAATGAAATGGTTATGGGTTGTTGCGGGCGTACAATTATAGTGTTAGATTTACGTCATCGTCGTCGTAGATACACAAATTTCTAAATAACGCACACATTTTGGTCCAAAACAATATGGCCGCTAATGTTTTGATCCTTCCCGGGATGACACGGCAAGGGGTCTATAGACCCCTTGCCGTGTAAGGATCAAAACATTTACGGCCATATTGTTATGTGTGCGTTATTTAGAATTTGAGTTTTCATTATGTACGATTGATGTAATAATAACAACATAAATTGACGGCCTAATTAATTGTATTCATAAGTTTATGCACGAATCATATACTTAGCTTAGAACCGATTGAAATGGTTATGGGTTGTTGCGGGCGTACAATTATAGTGTGAGATTACGTCATCGTATTCCTAGATTTTGGTCCAAAACAATATGGCCACTAATGTTTTGAACCTTCCCGGGATGACACGGCAAGGGGTCTATTAGGGGAAATATTTGGGCAGGCTTAAGCCCCCCCCCCCCCAAGACCCCCCTTGTCTCCGGCCATGCGCTACACCTTGTAATCCATTATAATTATTGTAATGAAGTAGGCCTATTAGTATAGGGTTGGCTGGCCGCTGGCCAGTGGCGAGGTGGCTTGTCTGTCACTGGGGGGGGGGGGGGGGGGGGGGGGGGGGCAAATACACAGACTGCCGCCCCCCCCCCTCTCCCACGCACACACAGACAAACACACAATGACATGCTGCCTTTCTGTCAGAATTTCTTATCTCGTTACAGGGGCGGATGTAGGATTTCGGCGAAGAGGAGGAGGAGGAGGGTTCCAATTGACGAAAGAGCTAGAGAGGGGCGCGCGCGAAGCGCGCGAAAGATTTTGTGGTGCGCGTTCTAATTTTTGCACAGATTGTATTGGAAACTAAGGCGGCAATCAGCACCAATAAATAGTGCCCTCTGTTCGCAGCACGATAACAATAACAAAAACTGGTAGCAATTAACACGTAGCCGATTCTAGATCTCATGACATCAGTCAAGTCGAAATTTTGGCCGGTGTAGGAGCAGATTCTGTCCCCCCCGCAGATTTTGTCCCCCCGGACATAATCTGCTAGCGAATTGTCCCCCCCCCCCCCCCCCTCCTCCCTTTCCCCGTTCAGTAGGTGATCGATACTCCAATACGTATAGCCTTTCCTGTACACTGTAGGTGTCTACAGTAGGTGATCGATCCGCCTTTCCTAATATGTTTATCCAGAGATTATATATTATCTCTGGTTTAACCAGGGCTGCCAGGGAGTGAGATATCGAAAGGACCCCCTAATCCTTGGTGTACGTATCAGGTCCTATAAGCTAACAGTCTCGCCCGCTGTTTGCATCGGCCCGAAACATACAGTACTCCCTTGCCCATTCCTTTTCATATCGGGTCCGAAAGGTACATGCTATGATGTAGTGAGAAGTGTCATGAATACTATTAGCAAAATACCTGATTCCACTATACAGGTATACTTCCCCCGCAGTCCTATCAATCGATCTCCCCACCAGACTTCTTGGCCCTCTGCCCTTCTAGTTGTACGCGGTGCGTTTTGCAGCTGCTAGCTTTAATAGTCATGAATATACTATATTAATTATTATTCCATTTTGTATTATAGTGGAGATCGATGGTAGTGAAATTTCCTTATACACAGCTTGAAAAGATTCTATAAGACCGTCAAAGCCTATTAATATATTTCTATAGCTATAGGCCAGGACCATGCATTTCAGGATATTGGCCGTACGTGAGTCGGCCCGTGACAGCTAGACATGACTTAGTCTCGGCCCCAGACCCAACGGACGCAGCTGCGGATGGATTACATCACCGCCTACGCGACGCGTAGCGGTGATGTAATCCATCCGCAGCTGCGTCCGTTGGGTCTGGGGCCGAGACTAGACATGACTCACTTCAGGAACAAATCAGGCAGAGCTGGGATATACATGTGGTCGGACCATGCACACGAAGCTGCGCTAATAAACACAAAGGGATGCCAATTGGGGGGGGGGGGGGACAAATTCTGCGGAGGTGGGACAAAATCCGCTAGCAGAATGTGTCCCCCCGGACAGAATCCGCTAGCGGATTCTGTCTGGGGGGACAGAATCTGCTAGCGGATTTTATCCGGGGGGACATAATCCGCTAGCGGATTCTGTCCGGGGGTACAATAATTGGGGGGGGACAAAATCCGCTATGACATTTATTTACAACTCTAGTACTTGGATTGTTTACCTACGTAACCGTACTATTACGTAACAAATACTATAAATATATATCACGTCGGGGTGAAATTCCCGCCTTCATTCCTCCGATAGCCGTCGTCGCTTGATGAACTCGTCCCAGCATTATCACTCTATACTATCATCTTAAAAACACACTTTGTCTTGGCGGCTGGTGCGCCCCTATCGTCATTTTGGCGCCCCTTTTTAAGGCCCGCTGGGGGGGGGGGGAAGGGGGGGGGGGGGGGGGGGGGGGCAATTGCCCCCCCCTGCCCCCCCGGCCACCTCGCCACTGCCGCTGGCCACATAGTTTAATAATGGCAAGGTGCAAAAGTGCCCGCAATCCGCGCCACGACCGTAGCTGCAGTGCAGCACGTGCGGGTACATAAGGCGGCCTCATTCCATGGTCATGTGATCATTTTCCCATAAGAACACGTAACTCCCCCGCCCCCCCCCCCCCCCACACACACTTCCGCCTCACCTGTTGAAACTTGATAGGTGTACTAAATATAGCAAACGACCCAACAAGACGTTGGCTAGCATGGCCTCTTACTACGAATATCAGCACAGCCAAGCAAACGATGCTCCTGACGAGGGTAAGGTATATAAGTTAAGTTTGCTATGCTTAGGCCTATACATGTAGATACTACGCCGCGCGCCACAACACACATATGGAATGTTATTCGTGCCAAAATTATCACAACGTCCTCTGTACAAACACCGCACCACCACACGACCACAGCGCTGTGCGCTTCATTTGCTCGTGCGTGTGCGTAGATTTTCTGACTTACCGTATATCCATTTATACATATCTGAAACCACAGCCTGTGCTGCGTGCAATTTCTGGCTTACCGTATATCCATTTAAACATATCTGAAACCACAGCCTGTGTGCTGCGCGCAATTTCTGACCTACCGCATATCCATTTATACGTATCATATATGGGCTACAGTATAACTAAATTGTTTTACTCTAATATTACTATACTGATAGGTATGTCTACCACTAATAGAATACACAGCAGCTTTACAATTTGCTGGTGACGGGTTCATGGAATAAGCCTACTACTCGTCCGTCGCCACACTTCGATTCTGGCACCACGGAACGGAACCCAACTGTATCTAGTCGTACCTGATGCCACTGCCTGGCATTATTCTTTCGGTCTGCCATTGCTCAGTGTGTATGGTCCCTTCTGAAGGCGGGTCAGTATGCCAAAGCAGCTAATCCACAACAGATGTATGACATCACCACGATGCCAGAGGGAAAGAGAACTTGATCAGCAGGTGATCTAAACAAATTATTACCTTCCCTCCTCCTATGCTCCCCTTATACCAGGGCTGGGGGGTCGATGGGGTCAAACAGTAATGAAGGTCACCATTGAAATAACCTGCCACGTCCCAATGATGAATTGATAATTGGCGCATGATTTCAATAATTGTACTAATGATTGCGTAATGATAGCACTGAGTGTTTAATATCTCTCCATCCTCCATCCCTGCTACTTTGCTGAACAGCCCTAATACAGTAGGCCTACATACCACTCTTCTCTCTTCCTCCATATTCAGGCCACTCCTTCATTATTTAACATGCTAGCTGAACTGGAAGCCATTCAGTGCAAGAGGGATGAAGCAGCACAGCAAACTGAATGCCCCAGCACAGCAAACTGAATACCCCAGTCACTAGATCTGTTGAAGGCCAATAAGTCCCTGGAAAGTGACTGTATGTTAGTGTCATTGGAATGTTAGGACCAGACTAGCTACCATCTAAACAACAGACTGAGCTGGTCACTTCTCCAGTTATCGTTCTCTTGCAAGTGTATGCATGTGTATGTGTGTGTGCTAGTTTGGACCTCCATTAAAAGAACAGTTCACTGATCAAGTTATCACAATATCTTTGCATTGCATATGTGTGAAGTGTGCATGTGTACGTGTGTTGTCACAGGGAGTGTTTATTTCTTTGGTTAATAATCTGATAGTTTTGACCTCCCATCTAGAGAGCAATTCAACTGATCCATGCAATGTCTTTGTACATATCTGCACCTTTTGCTTCTGGATTTAAAATTAATCAGTACATGTATTTGATGTGCCCAGCCTGTGTGTGTGTGGTACTGATTTTTGACATTGCCCATTTGTTATGAAGTTCTACTAGAGAGAGGCAAACTGTGAGCCACATGCCCCATACTAATTGAGTATCTGAGTTGAAGTATATATTTGTTTGTATACCATTTCCATGTACTTCTTTGGGCTATTTATTTATACACCCCTACAGATGACAATAAATCCTGTCCAGGCGGGAGTTAGAAGGCATAATGATGAATAATCCATTGGGCTATTCCATTATTTAACTGTACACCCCTTAGACCCCTCCCTATAGATGACAATAAATGCAAACCTACCCCCCCCCCCGGGACAATATAGAAAAGCCCCCTGGACAAGCTTATATTATACCTCGATCCCCCCGGGGACAGACTTGTAAATGCCCCCTGGACAAGCTTGTATTTTTTCCCACCCCCCCTGGACAAGCTTGTATGTTGTTACACTCACCCCTGGACAAGCTTATATTATGCCTTCTGTCCCCCCGGGACAGGCCTTTAAATGGCCACCCCCCCGGGAAATATTGCCTCTACCCCCCCTGGATACCAGTTATTGTCATCTGTAGGGGTGTATAATTAAATCATGGAATAGCCCATTCTATGGTCAAGTATTCATGCATACCTATTTTACGTATTTATGCAAAGCCCCAGCACTGCCCTTATGTTTAGACCTGTTCAACAGTCTCCATCATTTCTCTACAAAATCTCTGCCTAGCGGCTATGCCCAACTGTGCACATAGTAAGCGCTTTAATGAGCACACCTCTTTTTGTGTTACATTCTAACACAGAAAGAAAAAGAAAAACAAATTACATATAAAAAAATTAACAATCTTCTGAATGGAGTTTGAATTGTGCCAGAAAGTATCTGACATTGAGGTATGATGATACGCCATAGTCATCACATGGGCACAAAGGGTCGAAGTTCTCACGCAAAGCTGCAATCACCACATCATAATCAGAGCATGGGCAATCTGTATCAGGAACTTCCACACTCTCAATGTCATGGCCTTCACAAAACTCCTCCCAATCAATCCCAAATGAATCTATTTCATCCTGAGTAAATCAACTAAATATAAACAAACGGCCTCATAAAAACAATAGTTGTTCAAGAGAACAACATAACTCACATTTGGTACATTTTCGAAGCACTCTGTTCCAAGTGTTGCACCAGAAGTACCATATTTCATCATACCTGTCATCCACAACTGAAAGGGAGATCGGTTGTGCTCTGTGTGAAGAGAATGTCTGTTCCATGCATCTGTCCACTCAGCTAAATGTTGGTTGATTCTGTCCTTGTACACGTAATGAAGTGCAAATAAATCCAGTTCGTTTGAAGGATCAAGCAGCTTGACACTTTCTAAGTAGTAAAAAATCTGCCTGTACAAGCTTGAAACACCAGCAATGAGGTCTCTCCACAGCCTTTCAATACGTTGATTATGGACACTGCGCCCTGCAATAAATGAACCTCTGTCGGGACCCCTTTCGGGATGTTGTGTCATGTACACAGAAACAGCTGTATTCTCTTCACCTACGTCACTCCTGACACGAGATGGTAAGCCATACTTGTGAACTGCTTCCAGGAAGCAGTTTAGTACAGTAGATGCATAATTGTTAGTAGAACATTTGTTGTAAACAATCAATCTGGAGTACCCATCTATGCCAGCATGAATCACAAAGCGCCACCTAAACAGAAATGGAATAAACATCATTATACTAATTAACACTTATCATCACCTGCTTTTGAAGGCAGGGTGGATTAAGATCCCCCCAAATTTTGTATCTCACATGTACATTCAAAATTGCACTTTTAATGGTTTTCAAGGATGGCAGGGGGGTGGGATGTGGAGCCTTCAGACCAGCAATGAAACTATTTTCACTAATAAAATAATAATTGATGGCTTCCTGCCTGAAATGTGCCCTCACCTGCACCCTTCCTGAAGCGGCATAACGACCCTTGTATCATATAATACTTTTCACTTCAAACTGAGTAGCTTAAATTTGTCATACGTTTAGTGTGAGTATCCACGAAAACTAATGAAAAAAATCTTTGTTGGTTGTAACTTTGGTCTATACCTTAGAATATATTGTGCAATTGATTTTAATTTTTTTTTTAAATTCAAATCAAACAACCCCCCCACCCCCCCCCCCCCCCCCCCATAAAAAAAAAAACAATTTTTATCCTTAGTATGATTATTATGAGCCTGCCCACTAAACAAGTGTGAGTGTCTATGGCCTTGCAGTGCTCAAATATAACATGGCTGGACATAAAATTATGAAATGAATCTTACATGGGGATCGAAATACTTTTATAAAAGCACCTACACATGGTACAGATAGCATACATGCAGGCTTGTCTACCTGCACTCTTGTGCACACATTGATCCATGTTACATTGTGATGTAGGAATCAATGTTTGGACTTATTCTACACATAATGATAGACAAAGCATGGGTACAGACATTATCAATTATGCTTAATAAAAGAGAAACTGGCTGCTGTAAATGTCCTCTATAATATTAACTTAGCACATTTGTCACAGAATTTACTATGTATATACCTCTTTGGCAGATGGGTTATCGTGATCATCGTTAGCAGTAACGTGGGCATCCTACTGCTAACGATGATCACGAAACCCATCTGCCAAAATGGTTCGTGTGTACATGTGTACATGTATAGATTTTGTGACAAATAAATGAAGATCAATTTTGCATAGAGAAACATCCATTGTTAGTCATATAATTACTTGATTACGTATTAACATATATACGTATACGTTGTAGAATTTTCACCTGCACTGAGGTATAAGTTAAGTATAGGGCTACCTGCGCTGTGCAGGTGCGACACCTGGTATTTTTAACCCCGATCTAGGACCACTTCACCCAACCGCACATGAAAAAGTTTAAAATCTGGTGATGTAATGTGCAAATATACATGTACAAGTGCATTCAATGTTACATTGTATTTGCAACAGTTAAATTTCTCTCAGTTATGTTCAATGATTTTGAGGTTTTGCTCTTATACAAGTAAGTGTTCTGAATGTAATACAATATACATCAATCATGAAACCTATGATTTACAGGGATACATGCATTCCAAAAAGTGGAGAACTCAATTTTAACCATAGTACTATTAAGATTTTAATCCTTATCGTTCCAAACTACAACATCATAGTAAGGTACAAGTAAAACGTAACATTACCGAATCAACTTGTGATTCCCATAAGGACAAAGGACCCTGAACATGGTAGACCCTTCTCTGAATTGCCCTTGCCAATCTCAGTGCAACTCCAGCTGGGTCAACTCTACGCAGTGAATCATGGACACGGCTGTTTAGAACAGTATAACCTTGTGATCGAAGTATTCCTGAAGGAGTAAAAATGTCTTCAACCAACATATAGAGCACATTGTACCTAGAATCCTACACACACACACACAACTCTTAATTAATCCATACATATTATTTCTCATGATCGTCACATACACATAGGCGCGTTAACCTATGTGTAGGTGTTGCAAATCACTTAATTCCAACAAATGAACAGCCAGCTATTGCTTGAAATAATCATTACCAATATAGTAAAGAGGGCTACTTGTAAAGTGGCAGCAGAAAACAATGCCAGCGTGCTGCTAGTGCTACGTACACTCTGGTTGGGACACGTCCCTCATCTAGCTTGAGTTGTTCAGATTTTTAATAAGAACTTCCTAAAAGCATTTTTCACATTTTTAGGCAGATATAATTTAAAATCTTTTTTTTTGTTGCCAAAAACACACGATTTCCAACTTTCATACTCTCTGTCATCAAGATCATGGGCAATTTTTTTGTATGCTCCTTCATCTAAAGAGCCAATGGTTGAATGAGCTCCAAAGCTAATTATAAACGAAGCCCCTATGGTTAGGTGTTACATTATTCGAGTTCAACATTTTACATGTATACGGCATTGAATGCGAGGACCATAGGTTGCAATCAAACACCTACATGTAGGCTAAAACAGCACTTTTCGCCTACATGTAGGTGTTTGCTCAATCTATCATTTAATGTATGCTCTAACAACCACTGGTTCAAAGGAAACAATTACTAAAGCCGGTTTAAATGGAAAAGGTAAAACCATATGCATAAGAGGTACGCAATATCGAAAAAGAAGGAATTAATGGTGAATCAATGTTTGCTTTGACCTACATGTACCTCCCAAGACGCACCACCAGCGAGAGTAACTCGAGAGCTGCCTGTTCCCGCCTTTTTTTTTACTACAAAGTTCATTGAGGTCACGTATAAAAAGGGCTTGATAAATTGCCCTTATGCAAGATATTTGTGATGAATAGGGGAACTTAATCCACAAGAGCAAACTGACTAATATACAACTTGTCTTCTATGCATCCATTCATAATGAAACTCAGTAAATTGGTTGTTGATAAGGGTTATCATTTATCAGCATAATTTGGTTCACACCATCATTGAAAATAAATCTATAAAGCCCTTTAAAAGCAATAAAAAATCTTACTTTTAAAGTTTTTGTTTAAATCATCAAACTTCTCACAACAAAAGTTTATCTTCTCTCCAGCATATGCAAGAGTGTGTTTCGTTTGGATTGTGTGTTGAACTTAACAACCTTATGCAGTCGTTCCGTAATGGACATTAGGTTTGTAATTAGAGAATGATCGTAAACATTACGGTATATCAGCACAAAACATGCACAAAAGTTGCCATATGTTTGGCAATTTTTTCCCCATCTGGACGGTGACTAAACAGAACATGAGGTTTCCGAGGGTATCTCCTCCTTATAAAAAGTCCAGCGCATTTTATACCCCTATGGATCGATGTATATATTGATTGCGCATTATTTGGATCGTATTTTATTTACAAACTATGTTCGATTCACTCATCTAGTATGCCACAACTGCCACATTCTAGAGCCCCAATCCTTACCACGCTAGCGTCCCAAGTGTAGTTCTCGCAGTATGTGAATAGTTTCTCCCTGGATGCTTTTTCTGTGAGAAGTTGTTACCTTCGCAAAACTGTTTATATCAATAACTCAACTGCGCGAGTACTACGTGCATGGCAATATATAGGCTTTGACGATCCTGGAACTGTCTATAACCTGTGCTTATAAAAAAATCTTCTATCTTGCTTTGGAACCATAAGCACTGATCATGTAGGGTGCAATTTAAACCTGTATTTGCACCCAGTGTACATGTACACTTGTATGGTACCTCCTTTGCAGTAGCCATGGCTGTATGCGTAAAACAGAATTTTGGCTCCCCCCTTCAATGGCTGGTTGGTCATAAAGGTGATAAAATGTTCATAGTGCAATGGTTTCAGCATAGGTCTTTAGAACCATGATTCCTGCCTGGAATTTTATTAGCTTGCTGAGAGTGTATTTGCATGTGCCTGCTAAAATGTACAGTACCGGTTAGTGAATGTATACCTCAATGATGAATTTTGAGTTTAGATCATGCATCTTTAAGGTGCGGTCTTTGTAGATGGTACATGTATGATGCTGCACAACCAGATGGCCGCATGCATTGCAATATTCACTTGGACATGCCAATCTCAATTATACAGTAATACAAGAGTAATTGAGAGTACTACCGTACAATGGTCAAGCAAGCTCAAAGTGACTTTCCATATGTGACCATGCATAGTAAAGCAGATTGTGGGGTCATGGGGCTGTAGTTAAGAATGCAGTGCATGCTGTGGTGCACAGTGCATTTCAAGTTCTATATAAATAGATACATATTGGCCAAGCAGTGTCCATGTTGACCACAATTTAAAATTACAAAGTGTCCACCACCCAGTACACATTTGGTACATGATGTACATGAAATGCAAGAGATATATGACAGTTGGAGAAAATAACACATGCAGCAAGAGACAGCTGAAGTGACTATACAAGTAGCAAGACTAACAAGAATCATGCATGTACAAGTATAGCCACTAACACCAGGCCTGGTCTCTGGTGCAGTCAAACAAAGTCATGTCACAACTATCAGAATGCTAGTTACTGGTAAGAATTCCAATCATGTCCTTTGAAAGGAACTGAATCAACTTGGATAGGAAGAAATAAAGAAGTTACTAATGGATTCAGGAATTGCAATTGCTGATGAAATACATGTATATGGATCAGAACTTGGTACATGTACCTGTAAAATCAGCAATCTGGTTTGCCGGCTGATATTTTTTAAATCACAAGTCAGGCTAATAACAGAGTTTTGACAAAGAGTTTGGAGTACTTTAACTGAATAGTAAAGGTGCATTGATAGAGAAACACATATGGAATGGATTAGCTGCAAGACTATTGCATTCACCGATGCAGGACAAAGTTCAAAGGCTGAAAGGCATAATGCAACATCACTTTTAAGCATTTGTCCTACACTGGAAGCCGGAAAGCCACCATCAAAGCGACCGTTACACTCGGCCGTTTATTTTGACCTGTAACCGCCATCTTGGAAAATGCCATATTCAAGGGGTTTAGGATAGCCGTCAGAAAAAGCGTCCATCTTAGAACACGCTATACATTTATACACCCATCTCTCCACTATACCGAGTATAAGGGATTTTCACATCTCTGTGGCAGTTGGTGCAAACAAGCCTTGTGTTCGTACCCTATTCGACACAGGTGTGGTAGCTTCCGCAATTACAGTGTTGCATAAGAGAGTGCTGCCAAGACAGGACTTGCACTGTTCTCATCAGGAGAGATGACACTACATGTATCCAGCCATTCATTAGTTATATGCATCACTACAACCAAAGACTAGTAGCAAAGCAAATTCCATTTGCACGTGGTTTGGTCATAGCAAATATCGTTTGTCTGTGTGTGTGCTTGTGTGCTTGCATGTGTATGTGTGATTTTTTATGGGTTGCTTCTTACGCCACTACAAGTCAATGCATTAATTAAATTTAGATAGCTAGATTGGATTATGGTCCTTCAGATATTTACTTGCACACATGTGCATTATAACTGCCAATACATGTAGACCAGTCCAGTACATACAAAAAACCACTCCATTACATGTACATACAACACATTACATACAACACACCGGTCCAGTATCAGGACCCACAGTAGTGGGTCCTACGTACATGTAGGAGTGGCTTCGTGGGCGTAGTTTTCGATCGAGCATTTTAAAACGGTAACGAAGCGTTGACTTTACTCGCCAGCTCGCATATAATCCATCACAAACATGACCGATATGCACATATAACGTGAGCTTCGCTAAACAGTGCCGTTTACGTAGAGCGACAATTCGGTACCAAAATTCTGCCATTTAATTTTTGTTCATCTCCTTCCCTTCATCACGTATAACTAGCGACAGGAATGTCGTAAGAAGACTAGATTAGCTTCAAAAAGTAGCATTTTATTTCCAAACGTGCCCTTTCATACAAATAAGACCTACAGTTGTTAGTTGGTGATGAAATGCTGTGAAATGACCCAAGCAGGTGCAATTCATTATCGGTGAAAATTCTCGGTTGCCTAGCAGTATTCACACACGCGTCTTAATTTACTGTTGCCAGGCTACGCACAAACGCAGCTGCAGACACGTTCACATTCAGCAGAACCAAACCAAAGAACGGCTCGTTAACAAGGAGAACTCTGAGTTTAAGATATCCAAAGAACAAAGGTAGACCTATCAATAAGAGGCCTATATACTCAGATTTAATACCCGATACTGATAAGATCTAAGCGTCCTATGCATTGCAACAAATACACTAAGCCATATACATGTATTATATTGACTGAACACTCCAGGCAGAGAAAAAATATTAGGGGAACAAGTAAATCAAAAACTTCTCTATCGAGAAAGTGATTAGTAGTATGTATGATTGGTGCATGGTGCAAAAAGCAAGGAAACAAGGTACAGTATGTTAAGGTGAGGTTTGGTAGGATTCTACAACTATAACAGTCCTACCATTTGCAAATAGGCTTCTTCATTTGCAAATTCAGGACTGCCTACCAAACCTCACTTTAACATACTGTACCTTGTTTCCTTGCTTTTTGCACCATGCACCAATCCTACAATCACTTTCTCGATAGAGAATTTTTTGATTTACTTGTATAGAATAAACACACCAGTGAGTCCAGTACATACAACACACCAGTCCAGTACATTCAACACACGTGTCCAGAACATGCTGTCAAGAACATGTAATTGGATGGAAGCTCAGCAGAAAAAAAAAAGTAACATCCAAAATGACTGGGGGGGGGGGGGGGGGGCATGATGTTTTTTTAATGCAAATGGCAGCTGGTATAAAAACGTCAAACCACTCTGTTATGTAGCCTGGCGAGATTTTCAGTGAATAGTACTGATGACAACTGGTCTGAGTACATTCGGCAACTCACATCTTTACGTCCCTGTGTATGTTGCTTTTTAATATTACTTTATGTCATAATGCTGGGGACGAGATTTATAAAGATTTATAAACGGACATGAAAGAAGAGAAGGTAAATCTAAAGACCTCTTGCCACGTCATTCCAGGAAGGATCAAAACATTCGCGGCCATATTGTTTTGGACCAAAACATATGCATTATTTAGACATTTGTGTATATACAACAATTATATGACGTAAATCTAATACTATAATACAACCCATAACCATTTCATTTGGTTCCAAGTATATGTACAGTATACGTGCTTAATGTTATGAATACAGTTAATCACACCGTGATTTTCACCAGTATAAGTTGTTCTAATTACATTATTAGTACGTATTGAAAACACAAATTCTAAATAATGCACAAATTTTGGGCCAATACCATATGGCCACTAATGTTTTGAACCTTCCTGGGATGACACTGCAAGGGGTCTATTCTGTCACGTTAAATATGTAACATACACTCATGTAATTGGATTATACATATTAACTACAAAAAGTCACAAAATGATGCCGATCGAGCCAGGAGGGCTCGGGCATTTTGCCGCATCAAAACAGTGCCAAGGCAACAATACATTGCATTTAGCGTTTCAAATCTAATTATATGTGAAATATGATATGTACACATTAAATCAGACTAACCAACTAACTACAGCCGCAGGATATAGCACACAAGGGTTCAGCTAACAGGCCAGCTGGATCTTGCCAGGATAGCCCTAGCATTCTCCCTCACCAAGGTCAGACTTAATCTTCCATATATGTCCCACACTCAAAATACGTAAGATGCGCGTTGCAGAAGGTATATAGGCTATTAGTTAAGATACATACAAAGTTTTACACACCTGAAGTGAGATTTACTCCAGCATTTGGATAGTGTTGCTTAATTGCCGTAATTTCTTCGTCCAATTCCACGTCCGACATGGAGGAGTATCGGTTGAGAACAGCTATGCCAAATTCTTCCATTCTACGTCTAATTGTTCTCAATGATACACCAAGGAGCCGGGCAATATCAGGGCACGTGAATCTTAGTTCCAATAGGCATTCCAGTTGCTCTTGTGCTACATTAAAACGGGGCCGCCCAACAGCGTCTTGGGCTACACGAGTAGTATCTGCATCATCCAAGATTTGACGAATCTGACCAATTATTTCTCCTACAAAGGTCAACATATTTTCAGTAGTCTCAGGTGACATCAATAGATGACAGTAAAATAATTCGCTATGCCGACTCATAGTTTCGAATACACCCAAGTCTCTTGTTTCTTGGTATGCTTCAATTTCTCGCCGAATCACGGAGCACAATTGAAGAGCACTGGCATTTGTATCTAATTAACGTGCAACTCACGTGAGAGCCAATGTGTGTTTACGTATTATAATATTTAGCCAGCACATGCGGATAAAGCTTTATGCAGCCTCTGTACATGTATGTTCTTAATTGGCATTCATGCTTTAGAACAAGCAACAGGAATTACTGTTCATCGTGCTCCACAAAGGCCAGGGTCTATTCTAAACATGTATTACAAATGTTTTCACTTACAGTTACATGTATTTGCGTGAGTTTTAAAAAGCGTTGGCTTCTGGGGCTCCGCCCTAGGCCCCGGTGGGGGACGAGCTTGCAGCGCTCCCCACACCCCCTGGCTGGTCGGGAGGGATGCCCTCCTCCCGCACCCTCCCCGGGACGATGGGGGTGGTTGCCCCACCCCCCAGCCGTACCAAAAAAATTTACCCTACAGGGTCGTAGACAAATTTTTCTTTGGGGGTGCTGAAAAATGGAAAGGCGAGGGTAGATTTAGCAGTAGCTTTAGGCGAACGTTCCAGAAAACACGGTAAGTCGAGGGTATAGTCCGACCTCAGAGCCTCTGCATATATATATTTTTAGACCGTGTTCTCTAGCCTGGTACGAAATTAACAACTTTTAACGTTTACGCATACATGCAAATACAAGGTACATGCAGGATCTGCTACTGCATGTTAATAGTATTGATATCAATCAATTTCTTCTGTAATAAGTAATTATGTATGAAAGTAAATCAGTTAACATCAATTATACAATGCATTACATAAACTGCCCGAAAATGCCAATATGAATATTTTTTTGCAGGCTACTAATACCCAAAACTTGCTTTGATGCATGCATGCAGGACACTATCTCTTGTATCTTTGTCCAAGTTATATAAGTACTTTAAAATCCTGTTTTTCAGTGTCCTCATTTTGCAGGAAATATAACATTTGGTGATTTTTTTCATGGTTGCACCAAACATTCCTATAATTTCTTCAGCATCAATATAATGGGATCTTGCTGACTCTGTCTCCTTTCTTAATTGCTCTGTAATTTCACACTCAAAGTACTTATATTGCCTTTCCATATCCCTAAACTGTTCTTCATCTTTTGATGGCTCTCTCAATTTTTTTTAGTGTAGTATCTACTCCTTCAGTCAGCAAATTTCCAAAGTAATCATCAGGTTTTGCCAGCATTCCTAATGGTATCTCATTTTTCCCCCTTCAATTTCAAAATTACTTCCTTTACAACTAAGATTCCATCAACATGATCAATTTGATTGGTTGCAGATGTGTAAAAAGCTTTCATCCATGGTCCTGTAAGAAGTTTACCTATAAGACCCATACCTGCATTTCAACTTGGGCAGTAGTGGATTCAAAATCTGCTAAAATGCTACTCGCAATCCACCACAGGATGTTCCCTTTTCCAAATACATTTTCAGCACAGCAAGGTGTTCCACATAAAATTCCACAAATGTGGAAAAGAATGTGTAGACGATTGCCTCAATATCGAGGAATGATCCCACAAGGTAAATGTTCATTGTAAAGAAATGTTATCAAGCCACGTGGATAGCCTTTTCCATTCTAGTATTGCATCATATTCATTTGAAGAACAATGTTTCCTCTATACAGTCTTTACCCCACACCTTTCCTGCTATATATACATTGTGTTCACATTGCAATTGCTTCAAAGCAGCTCTTGTCTTTGTTGCAATAGTGTCCAAAGGATGCAAATGGCAATTCAACTCGTTTAGTGAGATGAATTAATGGTGGTGTGGGGAATATGCCAAGGTAGCAAATAAAAGAAACCACTGTTTTCTTCATTCCACTATATAGTGAACATGAACTGGATGCACCTAATACCAGGTATTAACACATGTGGTCCGTTCATTATGCAGTCCCACCAGGCAGTTAATCTACAGCAACTATATATACAAAGCAATCTGTTTTAGTGGTGATGTGAATACTGTTCAGATGGATCCCTTCTTGTGTAGTAGCATCAAAGCCAAGGGTAATGTTATGATCATCCAGTATTACTTCTGCAGTTTGCAATTCAGCAATTACACCAAGCTCCCGTGTCATGAATTCTATGGCACTTCTTTGGGGCACATCTGTTAGAGTAACACCACAACAACATGAAATCTTGGGGATCAGTTCAGTTATGTTGTATGTGGGCACCTGGGCAACAATACTATAGCATCAAATACTATCATGCATATTTCTGGAGAGTAGGTTCTTCCATCTGCTTTTGTTTCCTGCTTCTTTGACTCAGCCACCATCTCCTGAATTTTCTCTTCCAAAATGAAATTGTCATTTTGAAGCTTCAATATTTCTTCATCTTAAAGACTTAACTTGTGCTCTAATTCTTTTACTTTTTTCAGTAGAGATAGGCTATTAGACAGTTCAACTTATGATGCTTTATGAGTCTTTTTATATTGTCTATTTGCGCCCGTGTGCACAGGTGTGCATACTGTACGTACAGTGTGTACAGGTGTGCACACTTTATTTACACCTTCATATCTTTAACAGTTGTTGGATTCTTGTAGCAAATTTTACATCATTTTAAAGATAGGTCTTTGCCGAATATGGGGAAATACAGAACATAAACAACTGTACTTAAAACTCATAGTTTTTTTGGCCAGAAAAGCAATCAAAAATTCGTACGCACGTGACATATAAAATATGGAAGGTAGTGAGTCTGTTGTTCAACGGGAGAGGCCAGAGTTCGTAGGACCCGCCCAGTCTCCACTTGCGCTTGGTTACCAAATGGCGCGCGTGTTAACGAATCAATTAGCCCACTGTTGGTGCCAAAAACGCAGCGCTGACTCAAGAACGCGAGGCGACAGTCAGCTAGGGCTGCAAACAGGTTTTTTAAAAACTCTAGGACGTGGCAGGGCAGTCAGTTAGGAACTGCAAACAGGTTCACAAGCTGTAGGACGTTGCAGGGCAGTTAGCTAGGTACTGCAAACAGGTATACAAGCAATAGGACATAAATAGGAGCCATTGAGAGGACAGAGCAAGCAGTTCTTTCTGTCTTGTACATGTGTATGTGGGTAAGTATTTGCTGTTTGATGACAACAAAAGGCCAGCTAGCATGTGCAAAGAAAAGGAGTCTCATTCAGTGTTTCAAAGGGGGAATACTGCATCTTTAAGGGCTATATTATGTACATGTTATGCTATTCAATGCTTAAGCTAATAGTAGTAACAATTAAGTCTGTAACCATACGGCCATGTGTGGTATTAAAGTGTGCACAAGTGTACACACCGTATTGTCAAACTCAACAGAAAAAATATAAATGAACTATTAGATTGATTTCATATACAAGTAATAGTACTTACTGTCCTCTATCAGGAACATATTTAAAGTACACAAAATATATTATGGGTGTGGTGCATTTTACAGTGTGCACACCTGTACACAATTTAAAAAGCCAAGCCCCAGACACTGCTAGAGAAATACAGGCAATTTCTTTACATTGCATTGGAATAGTAAAACTTATGTATGAACTTACTACCCACTTTTCATTTGCTGTCCACTAACTTTGATATGTGCCTTTTAGTGACAAATTTTTAATAATAAAACTGTAACTGAAGCTGCT
This sequence comes from Spongilla lacustris, assembly GCA_949361645.1. Taxonomy (NCBI): domain Eukaryota; kingdom Metazoa; phylum Porifera; class Demospongiae; order Spongillida; family Spongillidae; genus Spongilla; species Spongilla lacustris. The sequence continues at coordinate 5,589,762 of OX442416.1, read as the reverse complement.
CCATTATCATAGCATAAGCAGTATACTTCAGGACCAGAATTTTACTGCACATCAGTACATCACTGGGGAATAACATATATCAATTTCACAGCCACAGAGTTTAATGTGGGGTAGTAATGATTCAAATTGTTAAATAAAGTAAAGTATGCACGCATGTGCACACTTTCCGAAGCAAATAGACAATATCTTTTTATTTCTAATAACATTAGATCTTTATCAGCAACCTTCGAGTTATCCAACTTAGCTTCTAGCTTTACTATTTGCATGCAACTTCTTTCTTTTTATTTTTTCATTTGTCCTCTTGACAAAATTCTTCCTGACAGTAATGCTGAACTGTAGGTCTTTCGTCATGATCAATGAACTGCAGGTCTTTCGTCATGCTGAAATATCTTCTATATACCATCCGTTCTCAGCTTTGTGATGCCTTATGCCCTGGGATGGTCCTCTACTGAAATAGAGAACAAAAAGTTAGTAAAACAATACACAATTATACGAGCGTATAACAACTAACTATGATATTACATGTATTTTGCTCAAGATGTATACACATGTACACTTGCATATGAGGAACTGAAGATATACACAATACTGCAGAAAACTAAATACTAAGCTACATGTACACTGAACTAATATCTACTTCACTTGTGGTTCTTCCAAGTAACCAAGTTAGATAATTATCATAATAGACGTGAACATATACCAAATATCGGGCGTTATAAATTCTTTTGGAATCGTCAGATTGTCTCGACATTTTGTCAAACACAAGATTATAAACAGTGTTAGGAGTTCAGATACTTTTCTAAGTGATCTGAATCTCGGATCTGGGTGTTCTGATACATTCAAAATGCGTCATTTTTAGTAACGGGTAATAAGACGCGAGTTTATTTTTTGAAGTCAATACAGAATGCCGAAGTGGAATCTGAGGAGGTATGCTATATCATGCATACGCGAAGAGTCTTGAAAACTTGGACGAAAATTTAACGAACAAGATGGCGGCCAATTTGCAGAATGGTGACATACCTAATTATTGTGTTAGCAGGTGTCTTTTACTGATGAAGAGGGATATGATGCAGGAGGTGTTACAAGGGAGTTTTATAGACTGTTGGTAGCTTAATGCTCTGAAAAGTTTTACACTGGGGGATCACGAAAGTTCAAGGAAGTTTTTTGTTGATGATGTATTTTCCCCTGAGGTAATGACAGTAGCCCTGATAGTTTTATTTTGATTACACTTCTAGCGGCAAGACATGCTGAATCTGGACGATTTATAGCGCACTCAATTGTAGAATGACACCAACCTCACTAGTTCTCGGACCTCTCAAAACTTTCATTTATACACCGATTTTAACTTTCTTAGCCATGGAGTAAACTTTAAAATGCTATATACCCACGTGTTGTTCAATGTATTTAGATGGCTCAGTACTGAAAGAAATGAATATTTTTTGCAGGGTATTAATACCAGAAACTTGCTTTGAAGTAGCGTCTACGTGTAGATGATTTCGACCTTTAAGTTTCATTCCACCCATAAAATCATTGAATATATTAAATCTTCATTTTCTAAATGTAATTATATAACCTGGTCAGAGGTCCATAGAAGTAGTATTCTCCAAGACACACTTCTCAAAGCAAGACAAGGATGTGTTGATTTTCAGAGCCATATAAAGGTACATAAATTTTTTGCAGTTTTATTCAATAATATTATTGTGTTAGCAGGCATCTTTTACTGATGAAAAGGGATATGATGCTGGAGGTGTTAGAAAAGAGTTTTATAGACTGTTGGTAGCCCAATGCTCTAAAAAGATTTTCACTGGGGGATCCAGGAAGTTTTTTTTTTTTTTTTTGTTAATGACATATTTTCCCTTGAGGTAATGACGGTAGCACTAATAGTATTATTTTAATTATTCCCTTCTAGCGGCAAGATATGCTGAATCTTGGACGATTTACAGCGCACTCAATTGTAGAATGTACCAGGGGAAACGACTTCCAATATAATCATATACGGTATATGAATACATATGTGAGGGACGTTATCAACAAGCAATTGGCGACGAGGAACTGCCAGAAAATCTAAAGAAGGTACCCCTTAGAATGTCATTATTTTGTAATTACATGGTGAATATTATGCTGATCAATATAGGTGCAATGTATCAATTGTGCCAAATCATGTTCTACTTAAGCTAAGACCCCTGAAATCTTCCATAGGTTTATGTGCATTTCTTAATTGCCACTTTTTCCCCTTCTAGCAGGAAAGTTGCAATAAAACCTCAAGGACTTGGTCATATTTTTCACTACGACAACCTGCCACCCCATGCAAAAGTCGAATTTATTAACAATCTGCTCCCAACTGCTTCAACATGCCACTTTATCATGAGAATTACACCGTAATTATCAACAATTGGTTTCTGTTCCGTGGTGCCAGAAGCGTGGAGACGGACGAGTGGAGGCCTATTCTATAAATCCGGCTGTACCCGTCACCACAACCCGGTGAGATCCTTCAATATCAATGGTAGCTGCGAGAAATAAAGCCCGGAATCAGAAGGAGATGCACAGAGCTGGATTGGAAATAAGGGGAAAGGGGGGTGGTCTTTCCTTACCAGAAATAGCATTCTTTAGCCAAAAAAGGACAGTAACCGTAGCAGAAACTTATGTTTCGTAATTAAAACAATCATGTTGGTATCGATGGTCTGAAAGTAGACAAGCAAGTTCTAAAACTGTTGCGTATTCTCTTTGTAGAGCACTATAAACATACCTTAGTAATATTTTAAAAATTCGTTTAATACTTAGAATGAATTAATAAGATACATGCGGTAAGATCAGAAATTGCGCGCAGCACAAGCTGTGGTTTCAGATATGTATAAATGGATATACGGTAAGACAGAAATTGCGCGCAGCACAGACTGTGGTTTCAGATATGTATAAATGGATATACGGTAAGTCAGAAATTGCGCGCAGCACAGGCTGTGGTTTCAGATATGTATAAATGGATATACGGTAAGCCAGAAATTGCACGCAGCACAGGCTGTGGTTTCAGATATGTATAAATGGATATACGGTAAGTCAGAAATTCTACGCACACGCACGAGCAAATGAAGCGCACAGCGCTGTGGTCGTGTGGTGGTGCGGTGTTTGTACAGAGGACGTTGTGATAATTTTGGCACGAATAACATTCCATACACACCATAGGTATTAGAGTAGACACACACACACACAAACGTTAGAGGGTAAGATACACGTACATCAACTTTGGAAATTAAGGAAGGGTCCGGTTTGATAAACACACACACACGGGTATGGGGCCACCCCCCCCCCCCCCTCCCCCCACCACCCCCCCCCCCCCCCCCCCCCCCCATACCTTGGTATCTGTGACATTTTAATCACTTGGAATAGGAATCAGTAACACACATCAATGAAGCACATTATGCTAAAGGGGTTGAAGATTGCTGGCCAGTTCATTCCTCCACCCCCCTTTGACCTTCGCCTCCATAAAAAGTGTTGCTCAGAAATGTACTTGGGCCTACATCGGTAATATGTGATCAAGCAGTTTACATTTCTAATATAATACTATATGTATCTTTAGATTACCAGAATACTTGCAATTCCAATACCGCTAATTACACACCAGTAAGTATATAAATTAATAAATTTCAATAGTATCCTAACTGAGACAGGGCAACTGAAATCAGCCAAAGCACACATAGAGTTAACGAAGGACGAGCATGATAATACCACTCAATTGCTGGTGTATGCATGGTGTGACAATCTACTTCCCCCGTTTCTTGTCTGACTTGTGGGTGGACCAGGTCAGGGTCTGACCTGCCAGGCCAAGCAGAAAGTCTGGCCTGGCAGGTTGACCTGTCAGGCCTACCAGGCTGAGAGGAGGGGGAGGAGAGGAGCTTTGTCCACCACATCAACTGAACCATGCATGTGTTTTGCAGGATGTGAGAATTATAGAATAGAGTCCCTAACTAAATACCATTTATCATTATTGCATGTTACATGTACATGTATATGTAACCACAAAAGCCGGTTGAAATTCATGGTACACATATGCACAGTGACCCCAAAAAACCCACAATACTATTAATAGTTGAAGAAATCAACCTAGTAACCTTTTGAACATGGTGGCAATGCATGTACATGTAGGTTCTCACATCCAGACTGCACAGACTATTTGTTCTATGTTTGTTTATTCATTGCATATACATGTCTGTTTTTTGCACAAATCATTGTATCTACTGCACAAGTGAAAAAGGGGTATGGCGTACATGTATATAAAGTTAGGGTTGTGTGTACGAATGTTTGTACAAGGGTCAGCTGCAGTGCATCTGAATACTCCAGCCTAACTGCATGCAAAATCCATTAAGGAATTGCAGGGAGGTCCCTTACATGTACTGCCGGTAGTGCCGGATGCTTTTTCAACATCTGTTCGTGATGCCCCAACTGCCTGGAGATTACGAGGAGTCAGTATATACATGTACCAGAACAAAGCAATTATAACAGTGCAACCCCCTAAACCCACTGCACGCATGCTAAGTAGTTATCTGATTATGAACATGTCTAATACATGTAATAATGTTATGTGCTCTAGACTTCTAAGAGACCACCGTTAAACATGATGTTTCTTCTCCTCAATCCCCTCCCCCACACTGTTCTGATAAGAAGAGGTTCAGGATTGAAAGTCTGATGTCAGTGATTAAGTGCACGCACCAGAACAGACAAATGTTTGGTACATCATTACTGTGACCTTCTGAACTACATGTAAATGCAAATTAACTATTGATAGACTTTATCCAGAGATACTACAATGTATCTCTTGGTTGAGATGCACTATCTTGTGGCCAAACTGATATATACTTGCCTCTTTGATATACTTGCTCTCAATCATAGCTATACATGTACATGTACATGTAGTAATGTCTATTAAGATTCTACTCATAATTTACATATCCTACCTTGTTATTTTTTTAGGAGGTGCCTATATTTGTGAGTGCTTGGAAGTGTAGGGGGTTGGTACTGCGTTTGTTACTAGAGGAAGAGGATTAAGAGTAGATGCACAACAGTTGTCAATCGTATGTGCAGAGATAATGCTATATATCTAATTCAAAAGTATAAGAATAAAATGTACATGTAGATGTATATGTAGGAGGATTTTTGTGCCACAAACAAGCCTGAGGGATTACTGCAGGGAATTATGTGCAATTTTATAGATACACATATATTACATACCTACATTTAGCAGATATGCCTACCTTGTTTCATGAACTTGCCTCGCTAAATGTCCATATAGGATTGAAATATTAAACTAGTTCAATATAGTACATATACAATACATAGAAATATTCAAGGGATGTCCAGGAAGCCAAGGGAGGGTGCACACCTTGCCAGTAAGGCCCTAGCCACTGCCCTGACCAGGGTGAAGTTCAGCTGTAATATTTATGAATGATTTTTCGGCAATTTCAATATCGTTTCCTCTTTATTAGTAATTATAGAGAATATATGGACATACACAAATACACTGATATATAAACATACAAGTAGACTACACACAATGTACACAAAATGCTAACTATACCTACCCTACATCACTTTGACCGATATTAAATTAGTACCTATATTAATTTTAATTATCTTAAGGAGGTTCAGCAATCTTTTTCCAAACTTGCATCTTGCCTTGCTGTCCATGGCTGTGTGCCAAACTGTATGCAAGGCTTAACATCTCCCTGATGAGGGCAAACTCTAGGGCGAGGTTGTCTAGGTCCTAGATTATGTTAGTAGTGTATTTATTTTAGCGTTATATTATCATTAGTGTTATAGCTGTAGTTTAGTGGTGCTATTTGTTTTCATGTATTGTACATCTTGTATATTAATATGTATACTCACTGTACCACAAAATGATGCAAGTTTTCATTTATTTAGCCTGTTACGGTGATATTTGAAGTTAGCTTATCCAGTGGCAGTAGTGGTTCATCCCAGGTATTATGCACGTTAAAAAAACATGATCACAGCAAGCAGCGCAAGGTACATGTGTATATGGTGACTGTAGAGGTAGTTTGTATTTGACACTGTCCTTTGATCTCCAGCACCCGAGCACACGCAAGCAATCACGTAATGGTGAGCATCACATGTGTACATGTATGTACTTCTTTGATAGCGGCACTGATGAGCTGGAATGGGAAATATGCTTATTAATGAATGAATGTGTGCACTGTATGCACTGGATCATATATCATAATGTAGAATGGTAATTTTTTTCGAAGGTGCAAAATAGTTCATTTTTATGTCATTTCTATTCACAAAAATGAAATACTGAAGCAAAGCGCACTACATGTTGTACATGTAGTTTGCATCTGGGAAAAATTAAAATGTCAGCTATCGTAAAAGTTATTTTGTAAAATGTAAGATCCTAAATATGCGCATCTAAGCATTGTATAGCACATAAAAGGCACTTGTGTGTTTTCAAGACGTGTGCCTGACCTACATTGTACCATACATGCATTTAAAAAGCTCATGAACATTACAAAATGGCTCAAATATGATGAGGCCGTGATCAATGTTTATATACTGTCTGTGAGCTTGCAGTATATGTCAATGAATACATTAGGTTGGGAGCAGACAAGTGAGATAACAAACCATCCATAGTTAAGCCTAATCTAACAAGCGTACATGTACATGTTCATACACGTCCACCCACAAGTTCACACTCGCACGCGAGTGTATTGCGTGTCGCGCGCGAGTCACGCGCGAGTCGCGCGCCAGTGCAATTAGCCCTCGATACGAGCGCTGTTGCGAGCGTCACTCAAATATAGATTTACGGCGTTGCTACAGATGATTACGTTAGATTCAAGCTATTAATAGTAAATGTTTTTGTTTTGCTTCGAGTTAAGGCGCGCGAGTCATTATTGCACTCGATCGAGTCACGCCCGAGTCGCGCGCGAGTCACTCGCGAGTCGAGCGCGCGCGAGTGTGAACTTATGGGTGGACGGCACTGTTGTATGTACATGTACATGTATGGGTTCACATAAGCGTGCTTGATATTGCTCCTTTTTTTCTTGTGTGCTGTGTGTACATGTACTTTTGTGCTATTAAGTACTACTAAATGCACAATGATTGGGTTAAGCCCCATGAACATGGTACATGTATACATGTGTCAAGGGCGTAGGACTTAACAAATATTCACTGTACATTTTCACCTTACATGGAATTATTGGGTGATGATTGTACCCATATAATTGTAGTGAATATATTTTTAGTCCCCCCTGTTAGTGCAGCAGTGGTATCATGCATCGCTATTTCATGTGACATTACATGTACAATTGTATTTGAATCTCATGATTTTGTTAACCAAAACATATACATCACATACATGTATGTGTGCACAAAAAGATGAATGCTTTGCTTTTGGATCAGATTCATGGGTAAGACACAAGAAGATTCTGGACAAATTGGAGAAAGACTTGGTCCAATATATGAACGCTAGCCAACTCTTACCTCTGCTGAAAACTAAAGGTATCCTTAGCTATGATGAAGAAGAGGATTTGGAATTCAAGTATACAGCTCCGCGTGAAAAGAACAAGTTTATCATCTCACTTATTCCAAAAAAGGTACATGTACGTGCATTATGGCATTCGTGCATGGACACTGCAGGCGCCTTAGAATTTAAGCACAACAATTGCTTTCCCTATTTCTTTGAAGGGTGCCGATGCTCTCAAGTTATTTCTGGAGTGCCTGCAGGAGGAGACGGAGCACAGAGGCCATGCCACCATTGCTCAATTGCTGCAGAAGGAATGCTGTGGAGGTATTACAACACATGTTTTACTTCCATGGCTGGTGTACTCCTATTGCTATGCATGCATGGTTTGTTTTTGTGTGTACATGTACATGCATGTACATGCACAACCTAAATAATCACTGCTATCAATCTGTACCTTACATTCATCTTGTCTGAATTGTTGTTCTTGTACCATTCAAATTCATAAGTGGTTTCTTTCAAATACTGGAAAATGTGTCCTTAAAAATACATGTACAGTATCTCTATTGGATGGCATACAAATCAATGAATGGAGCAAAACAATAGTTACGTGTACATACATGTAACTCCTATGTACAAGTACAAAAAAAGGGGGGGGGGGGGGGGGAAACCACACATGTAGTTCACAATAGTCAAATAGTGTAGCATAATGGATTTTGCCAATGGTACTAGCCATTGGAAACCTGTACATAGTGATTGTCAAGTATTTATATAATATTGTTGTTACATGTTTATTAGTATGCAAAGGCCTCATTTTGTCAAAACTGTACATGTATATAACCCATTCAAATCCAATATGCTGTTTTATGTTACAATTACATGTATGTGTCCTGTACATGTACAATATGCACATTGTATTTGTTCATTCTGATAATGAATTGAAGATTACATTGTAATTTTTTTCCAGGAGGTGAATCGGAAGCACAGGCTGTTTCCTCACCAGTACGTACAGAGCCAATAGCTGCCTGGAATGCAGCAGATTCTCGATGCTCTACATCACCCCAGTGCAGTGTAGATGTACCTCAAACACAAGTTCAGTGTAAAGCCAAGGATGGAAATTCTTCAGATTTTGAAGCATTCAAACATATTGTAAGTCTATGTACGTTTAAATACATACTAACAATTTGTTCAGAATTCTTAATGTTGTTGCTACTTGTATTTGTACTAATGTTTTCATCACTACCAACAAATTAAAATTGATTGAAATCATTTTCGATGAAACTTAGTCAAAGGGAAGTATTTTTAAAAAGAGATTTTTTTTGAATATAAAATGATTAACTTACCCATTTAATCCTAATAATAGATATTCTATTAATCTTTAACCTCCAGATGTCCTAGATCTAGGACACTATAATAGTATATTTATCTCAGCTTGCAGGTAAGTTGATTAACTTTTGACTCAGCCAAGTAACTCTTAAATGATTGGAGTACTTGAACATGTATCTATTAAAGATTTCTTACAAGTATAATATCATGAACAGTGAGATCCAACATTTTAATACTCAAACGGCATGATTTTTGCGTTGGATGGGCAAAGTACTCACAACTGCATGCATTATGTGAGGCCATGCAATGTACATGTAGTTGAACAGGTGACTACTTTATATGGATCGATTTCCTATGTGCACAGCAACGTATAGAAGAACAGAAACTTCGATGGCTGGATACAAATGTGATAATTAAAGACTACAGTACGGTAAGTACAACAATGCTTGTATGCACATGCATGAAGTTTGTACAGTAGGGGATACAAAAGGTTACTGTTTATTAACAACTCGTACTCCACCACATCTGTACAACGCAATCTACTTCATGATCGTGTGTTATATGATTTGTGGTGCTTTTACACTGTAAATGTGTTCCTAGCAACAGTGCAATGATTTATATAATCACTATTATAAGTGTTAATTGTAAGACTCCAAATTGTAGGAAGATAGGGAGAGTGAGGAAAATATTGAATACTGCAACACAGTAATGCATTACAGCAAGGAGAGGGATGGGAGGAGGGGGTGAAGTAAGGAGGGAGGGAGATAGGGAGGAAGGAGCGATGGAGGGAAGGTTGGAGTCAAGGAAGAGGTGAGAGAGACAATTGGAAGGCCATGAAACTAAAATGCATTGCGCAATAAGTGAGTACTAGGTACATGTACGTGCTGCTGATGTGCACAATGTAATTAGTGCAATTTTAAATTGTAGAGGAATTTGACTGTTTCTTGGAGCATGAATGAATGTACTGGTACATGATGTGATGATACATGTACATGTGGCGTGGCTTAACTTTTAACCTTCCAGCTTGACAGACATACTCGCAGTGAAGCGAGGAGGATCATCCACAGTGGCATCATGTTGAAGGTTTGGCTCATCTATGTATTTAAAAACCTTTAAATGTATATGAACACACGCAGAGTACATTTGTTTAAATCAGTATAACCCATGATTGAGATTAAAATACATCATCACTGTTGCTCAATAATTAACAATCTTATTGGATTTGCAAGCGGTTAAGTACATGTAATTGTACCCAAACCCTCGTAACTCACCGTATTAACAGCCCTCTATTATCAAGTTTGGGATAATTGATATTACTAATTATTTATAATTAGTACAGTATATGAATATGCAGTGAAACAATATTGATTTCCAGTTACTAAGTTCATTGGGTCATATACGTAATTTGCTTTAAAGTTATTAGGATTGATAATTAACCAATTAGTCTTGCAGTTTGAATAGGTTCTGAATCCAATCCAATAAAAGCCTAGTATCAAACTTCAATTTACGTTATACTGCAGTTTATAAATTTCTCAATCAATTTAAAGTTGCCATACATTATGTGAAGTTAATTAATTAGAAGCCATTTGATCTAATCTTTTCAATTATTATGGGCAATCGAATTTTAATAACGTGGTTTGTATTTGCCTAACTTAGTCTTTGTATGCATGTGTACCTTTAAATTCATTGATAATCCTATTAATGTACTGTATTCAAATAAAAGTGCTACTGTAAGTACTTTAATTTGTGGACACCCGATATTTGCAAACATATACATGCACATACACTGTACATGTGTATTCATTTACATGTACACGTGTACATGTACTTGCACTACTATTGCCATGGTACATGTGTGGAGTGCATCATCTGTGCATGAGTGTGGGCAGGTGGGCTTAGTGAGCACAGTTTTGAATGATGGAAATGAAGAGCTCAAGTCCTTGTATTATAAAGTGTATGTTTGAAGCTTTATTAAGAGGAAGTGGTGTTTTTTTAGCATCAAACTTATTGGCTTTCCTAAATGTTACTGTGTGTCACTAAATACCTGTGAATTGAGTACTCAAAAAGTTGGAAATACATTTTGAGGATCACAGAAAGTGTGAGGGGTGATTGGCTTTGGCGTAGATTAAAAGAGAAAGAAAAGCAATTTAAAGGGCTATTATAATATGCACAATGGCAGCGATTCAGCACCAGCAGGTATGAATACTATTACAATTGTTGGCTTTAAGTGTATCAGGTTGCAACCACAATGAAAGAGATTGTGTTAGTCTTCATTCTTCATACCAAACTCGTACTTGATATTTCGTAGCCTCAAATAGAAGGTAGAAAAAGCAGTTCTTGCCACACTGCATTCAGTGTACAGAGTCAACACTGGTTCATGTGCTCACTGCTGTTGCTGAATCGCTGTCATAAAAGGCTTTTCTTTATCTTTTTGGCCATGTCGAAGTCAAACACCCCTTCCACATTTTGTCCACTTTCCGAGTCGTAGGCTTACTTCCTCACTTTTTGGAGTACTCAATTTCTTCTTTGTATTTGTATTTATATACACACAGTACCATGCAAACAAGAAAAGTATAAACTGTGTACTGAAATTCATTATAAGCAACACCCAAAAAACTTTTTTCATTGATCAAAATGTTCAAATGTACCAAGTGTTCAATACATAAAAATTTAAATGGCAAATGGTCAATGAAAATGGCTTGCATTTCTTCATCTACATGTACTTGAAGCTATATTTTACTACAGGACAAAAAGCCTAGGTTTGTGGTTCTTTTAAATGACATGCTGGTTTTGTTAAAGCCTGTTCACTCTTCACCGCTGATGGAATGGTTCTGCACAAGCAAATTTGTTACAAAGGTATGTATTTAAAATACCTTCATTAATTTTAGATGTACATGTACATAAAATAACATTGAGCTTATTAGTATGCATGATAGAATGAAGAGCTCAATTATCCAACGCTGCATATTTACAGTACAAGTGTACACGTACATTACATAATTATTTTTGTAATACATGTAATATTATTATACAAAGGAAATTATTACAATTAGTGCATGCCCATAATAGGCCATGCAGATATAGAGCAGATTTACATGCATCACACTAACAGACCTTGTCAGAATGGAATTTACATTGTATGTATATTTTGGAGTCTTGCATTAGTTCCATGTCAAGATCATATACCCCAAACTGCAATTAATATTTTATGGCATGAGCATCCACGAAATTTAGCCTGTAAGTAAAGTCTGAGAGCTATTGCTTTTATGACATTGTACATGTACATTAATGTCAAAAATCAATAGAGTGGTGTATTGATTGTCGTCATTACTGCCCTAATACTAAATTTTAAACAGCCTTTCCCTAAAAGGGAATGTGTTACATGTTTTTTTCTCCATTGGCTGCAATTAATTAGTGACTCAGTGTATATCTAAACAATTGTGACAACGTTAACATACACAGTATAAAAAATTCAGACAATGCAATTGTATTGCCTGTTTACAGTTTGCAGGGATTTGTCCTGCCCAAATTTCTTGCTACTGGGGTGTACATGTACATGTATATGCATACCATGCTCCTGGCCTTGAATATGTTCAGCTCAATAATGATATGTAATTCTACTTGTATGTCTCTCTAGCCTATATATCTTTTTGAAGTGTCAGTGAGACAAAGCCATGAAGAAAAGAGTGAGTTTGTCTGTTTAATACATGTATTCAAATACATGTACACTGTACATGTATGTTTATGCTTAAGAGAGCTACATGTACATGTACATGCAACCGTACATGTAATACAAATGGCAAGTTCTGATTTTGTTTAGTCAGTTAAAAATACATGTATCAAAGGAATTCACATTGAAAATGCACATGTACAAGTTAATATTAAGGGTAGGTAACTATAGTTTATAATTAAAGTTTAAACTTCAACAAATTTCAATCACAACTCGAAAATTCTAACGACGATTAGGTACAATGCATGTGATGTAGAATGACATTACTAGGGTGATCACATTAGTGATGTATGTGCACTTCGTTATCTGATACTTAAAGGAGTAAAAATAATATTAATAATGTTTAAATTATCAGTGATTCCCATGCCCACTATTTTCAACTTTGTTATCATCTATGTTCAGCACTACCATACAATACAATTTTCTCTACAATGTATACTCTATGCTACAGAGCCAGTTGGATGCCAAAATATCTGCAGGATGAGTATGGCTATGATCATGACCATAGTCTGTACCAGCTTCCAGTGGTGGTTAGGAATTCCCTGTAGGCTGTACGAGCGACTTGACACTTACATTTAGGCCTCGCACTGGCATCCACTGATGAATGTTTAAAGGCAGGGTGTAAGCCATTAGCTATGCAGGCTTGGGCCTTTACATAATAATCAAGGAACGTACCAAATCTCAAAAGTAGTACGCAAATGTACATGTAAATACCAATTTTGAAGCAATACGATTGCTCTTGCTGAAAGACATGGTGGTTTTGAACTCTACAGGGTATTGCAACTCACAATAATGGCAAACCTGCAGCTTTCGACCTGACTGCAACTTTACAAACTTGAGTTTGGTCAAGTGCTGAAGCAGGTCCTGGTATGGATCTTGGATCTTGCCGCTGCAGTTGTAGACTCTGAATCAAAAGGCACACCTATAGCATTTGTTTTACATTGTTCAATTACGCACATTAACTTTGACCTTACGTGCGTAAAAGTGACAGAGGGGGAAGGAGGATGGCTTGTGGTCCTCATTAAATTGGTATAATACATTTAGATGTATGTCAGGCCTTGTGGCCACTCTCCACGAGACAGTCAGCCCATAAAAATGCTGGTTACTTTGTTTTATCATATATACATGTATTGAATTTATTGCGTAAGTGCAGTGCAACGTATTGTAATTTTATTGAATCCCTCCCTAGTGTATACTTTTTCGGTTAACAATAGTGCTTATTTATCCTTTTTCATTACAATAATCTATTTTTGAACGTGCATGTTAAAATACATATACAAGTGTAGTTGTTTAGAGTGTTTTGTATGAAGATTCAATGTTCATCTAAGTGTAATATGATTATTTGTAATGCACTTGCTTTCTGAGCATGGTAATACGACATGTGCATTGTCGTGCACATTTTGCACATACTCATGTACTTCTTTCTACATGTACATGTAGGTCCAATGGTTTGTCTTCATTGTAAAAAAGGTTCTGATGTGAAGCTGTTGTCCCTTGAGGCCAACTCTTTGGAAGCCAAGTCAGTCGAGTGTTGTGTTATTAGTCTATGATCTCGACATTTACATTGTGCTAAAAAATGTACATGTAGAAGTACATGTACATGTATAAGTCTTACAGAAATTTCCCTGAAACAGAAATGGGCCTATTGTCATTTAAATTAAAGACATATACACATGTACAAGTGTTCCATACCTAGAGCTTACAATGCAAACTCATTTTGTTTACCATCACGTTTTTTAATCATGTGCTTTGAATTTTCGCATTCAGCCATACTTGTAATTTCTATACAAGACATATTAATTATATTGCAGTTATTAAATGCTACATGTAGGAAACAATAGTGTTGGATAAACTTTTCTTTTTATGTATTAGGTATTTGTGTTATGAATTTATTTTGATGCCTTGGGTTAACTCCATTTAGGACAAATGAGGTTAAAATGTGTATCTTATAAATGAGAGTCCATATATTATGACAGCTTGGTAATTAGCATTAAGAAAATATTTATTAAAGGCAGCAAAGTTTAACGGTATTTTAATTGCATTTTTAGGATTTCTCCTTATATCATTTTAGTAATATAAATGAATACACAATTCATGGTAAAACTGTTTTATTTTTTTGGTTTGTGTTTTCGTTCTACAATTAATGATATAAGTACATGTACATGTACTACTGCAAATTAAATAAATCAGTTTTTGACGTTTTAGGTGTGGATCACTGCATGTAAAACTGTACTTACTGTATGAGTTTATAGCCTAATGTTCCTGGGTGTACGGTAAAAAACATTATGGCATTTTGCCATTTAACGGACCTACATGTAGTTGTACAGACATATTTAAAAATCCTTTTAGGATTGAGCTGGGATACATGTATGTACTTTAAATAATGATGATAGGAGCCATACTTACAGTGTATAGTACCCATTACATCATATGCGTCAGTATGAAGTTTAGAAATGTACGTTTAATACTAATGGATATGTACATGTATAAGTAGACTATGCAATGGATATTCTTTTACCATTTATAATTATCTTGTGATGACCAAAAATGTTAAAAAAATTATTTTCACCTAAAATTTTATGTTTCATGCATATGTGTATATGTACATGTATACCATACATGCCATCACTTGTTTTGTAGGCCTCCATACCAACACTATATATGTTTATCACTTCCTATGTATCTGTTGCAGGAAAATTTGGGTTGATGCACTTGGCTCTGTCATTCAAAGTTGTACTATGGCTCAGAGCTCCTCCACTAATACTGAATGCCTAAGTCAAAGCACCTTCAGTGTACATGTGCTGAACGGCACAGACCTTTGTCTTCCCTCATCTTCAACTCGTGTGTATTGTGAAGTGGGAATAAATGGTGTTACACAGAGAACAGTGGCAGTACCAGGGACAACTAACACTAAATGGGATTGCAAGGTAAATTATAACTACAGCAATGAAAAATACGTAAGGTGTGTCCCCCCATTTGAAGTGGTAAAATGTGCACCATTGTACATGTACATAGGCTCCAAATTGATATGGTTGCATTACCTTTACATGTAATCACACAAGCAGTTTTAACCACTGTTTGAACGGTCAGTCGAATAGCTTACACTTATGGCATGCTGATGTTATTTTTGTACTGTACAATGTATATGTGTTTCATTGTACATGTACATGCATCTTGATTGAGACCAGGAAACAATTGCATCTAACTATTTCACTAACACAACAGGAATATTCTATATTTGCATTGAAGTGTTCTAAAAATTACATGTAAATGTTTTTTTTCACCATATGTACAGCTGAATTTTAATGGTGGCACTTACTATGATACTCTGGAAATAAGAGCAGCTCTTAAGGTTCAGAATACATTCTCTTCTGATGGCAAGTTTCTATTTACACATTTACATGCACTGGATGAGTATTTGCCTCTATTCTATTACAGTCGAGAAATAGTTTCTGTGTATAAAGTACCTTAAACATGTAGTTACGATGGAATTAATTAGTTAGTTCACTTGGGAATTCTGTATTTCTCATTGTTATAACACAGATGTACTGAATGTGTTATCCATACATTATGTAATAAAATATTGCTATTCAGTTGCTGGGAAGTACAACTGAAGTGTCATAACCACATTTAGTAATATGTTGTTTCGTTCCTACTTTTACCCCTGGCATTAGATACAGCAGTTTTGCTAGCTGAATTGTGCGGAGATTTTAAAAATATGTTGTACGTAATCAATGGGGAGTCATTGTTTATTGTGCCTATGGAGGAAAGGTATTAAAAGGCTTCAGTAGAAGTTGCTGTATGCCCTTAACCAATAAGCACAGTTTTGCTGCTAGTGTATCGCTATCATAGCAGTTTTTACTCCTAAAATTATTGCTTGCGGTTGTATTTTTCATTACTCTGCGATGCTCATATTTTCTATGCTCTATTATTGGAAGAAAGAAAATCCACCCATCATCACTTAATTATAGGTGCCATCCATTCCAATGATGATAGCTGGCATCCAATCAAAGTATATGGTGTGCAGATGTGTACAGTCTTGTACATGTACAATGTATGTGAGCCTTCTCCAATCCCTATAAATGTCTCCAAGACCCTTCTAAATCAACCAAGCTTAGTGTTAATAATAAATCATTAAATGATTAGTACATGCTGGTTAATTTAAACGTAATAAAAATGCAAAATGAGTTTTAATTACACTCATTTTACTTTTTTCTTAGGTTTAAATTTTAATTTGTATATGCATACACACGTATAGGGCAGGGATGCAGAACAGTTGTTTCTCTTGTTTGGCATCAAGGAAACCATCTGTAATATCTTGGAACAAGGCTGAACCATTTAGGGAGGACCAATTTAGGGGCAATTTTGTCCAGGTCCTAGAATATACAGGGTCTTCACGAAAGAATGATGAACATAATTTTTAAATACATGTAGGATTATCAATCTAAATTAATTTCTGAACGCACAATAACCATGGTTAGGCAAATACAGAAAGTATTATTAAAATTCAATTATCTTTTACGGTTCAAAAGATTAAATCAAATACCTTGCAATTAATTAATTTGACAAAGAAATGTATGGCAACTTATAAATAATTGCAAGGTTTATAATCTAAAGAATAGCCGTGAAAAAAGTATGAAATTTAAATTGCGTTTTACTAGTTAATATTCAAAACAACAAATCAAACTTGAAAACGCTAAAGGGCTACTACAATTTTAATTAATTTTGAGTTATAGTAACTGAGCATTACATGATCTAATATAGAATCAAATTGTGTTTTTTACTTCATTTAATCATGGAGTAATTAGTGATGGTTATAAAAATTTGTTACCCCATAACAGCTTCAATCTTAATAACTTTAAAGCAAATTACGGTTAAAATGTTAATAACTTACTATTAAACTCAATAACTTGAAAATCAGTGCTGTTCCACTGCATACTCAGATCTTGCGTTAAATATTAATATCAAATATCTCTAACCGTAATCTTGAATAATGTTGATATAGAGGGCTTTGAAAATTAGGGCTTTGATACAATTACTTAACCGCTTACAATCTAATTGGATTGTTAGTATTTGCCTAACGTTTGCAACATAGCTTAAAGAAATCAAGTATCTAATTAATTTCAATCCTAAGTTATAGTGTTGCGTTCTTTTGTTAAGACCCTACAGATTGTGCATGTACATGTACAGGTATATCATTACTCAATATGAATAATTTAATTTTGATGACTACATGTGCATGCATATAAATACGAAATGTATTACAGTACAGTATCTGCTATACATTGTACATGTATATGTATTTTTTTGTTTAGTGTATATATTGTTGTTTGCAAGCACTATGTTGATGTTGGGCGAATTCAACATTAACTTTTGTTTGCTTTTTTATATAGACGATTTGGGTTCCATTCTTTTGGATGTTTCAGTCAAGTCTGAACAAGAGCCACGTGTGAACAAACCATTTACAGTTCACCTACCTAACAAACGTAAAGTGAAGCTGGAGGTGATATATTGACAAAAGTTTTCTATGGGCTGGACACCAAGAAAATCAAACTGGCTTCTACATATATATAGTGTATTAAAGGTAGACTGAATGGTTAACACAATTAGTATGCAGTGATTAATTTATGCCAAAATTGGACAGTGTAAATAACATAATGCAAGTATATTTACATAATTGCATGACTTGTACGTTTATTTGTAGTTTATAATCAGTTTAAATAAAACCACCTTTATTTCATTTCCTGTAATTTTTTCTTTCATTACCTGTACATTTTTTAGGATTCATACATGTATGTTGTAATTTACTTTATTATTTACTTCGTATTTTGTAAGTTTATACATGCATTATTCATTGTTATTATAAACTAAGGAGAAAAAACACTACTATGCGACAAAGTACATGTGTGTAATTATTATAATTATGATTATAATTATATATATATATATATTATATATATATATATATATATAAGTCCAGATATTAGGATCATTTAACATGTCTTCAATGAGTTTTTTTTAGCATTTTGAATTGCAGTCTTTGTAATTGAAGGGAACTGTTGGGTTGATGACACCTACTAGGCCCTAGGAAGGCTAAAATTGCCCTTTCAGTCACATGCACTGACCAGCTAGTGAGCGAGGGTGAAAACATGGCGATGTCCTCCTCTAGGGACACTAGCAAAAGTGAATCCATTTACCAAGAAGCCGTGCAGCATTGTGCAGCATGGATGACAGCTCCTGTACCCTGATGTTAACGTTCTCCTGATTCGGAACATAAATGGAGTCGGGTACTCTTTATATGTAGATAGCTTCGCTAGAGTATCAGTCAATTGTTCTGAATTCAGTTCCTATAAAGGTAACCATAGTTTCATATCATTCTGCGCTATGTTCTTGTTATTATAATATATAAAGCAAGCATGCTATAGGTGGCATGTGTTAATGGATTCCATATATAGGCAAAGCTTTATGCAACTGTTTGCTTCAGACCTGGCCTAGCCTGGTACTGCTGCTAGTGACTGAACGCTAAATATAGCACACCAAAGTACATGCAGTGCTCTATAGAGATGTATAAAATTTGATTGACGTACTTCGTCATCGGTACATGTACAAATGTAATGTATTTTTACCGAAACTGCGTTCCGATAGTAAGATACACATATAACTAAAACACCGTGGTACCATCTTCACAACTGGTGGAAGAGATGGAATTTAAAGATGTGTTTCCGTAGATTAGACATTTACGTAATATACGGTACAATACCCTCAGTTCTTGTGTTGCATGCACTGTCCATTTCAAAGTCACATATTTACTTGAGGTGCATGCATGCGATGACGCGTACGGAAATTGATAACGCTGATATATGATCTCTTCACTTGTAAAAAATCTCCATGCAATTGTAAACATCCTAAAACTAAAGTTTAATGCGACTACACTAACTAATGTTCAGTGAAGGAATCGCTTTCTCTTATCTTCATGTGGTATGTGAAAAGAGGGAAACATTAGAGTTTTTAATGCTATATGTGGACGATCAGTATACCTGTCAGCTTTCCGGCTCCATTAACAAGCTCTAATGAATCGGCAAGTTACGTCAGCATTCTGCAGTCACCATGCATGATCAGGTATTTGGAAGCAAATAACATCTTTTAAAATAGGTCGTTCGTTGTCACGATCAATGTTTCACTTACGAAACGCTTCTTCGTGACCACGTCGTCATAGAGCTGGTCGAAGTAATTATTGACAGCAAAGTTGCACTGAAGAGAAGAAAGAATTAAGCATGCATTTTTATACATCGCATGCATGCAAAGTTAAGCTTACAGCAAACTTTACAAGAAACGACAGGCTCCCGCACTTCTGAATAAGTTTATTCTTAAGTGAAGCCTGTATCATAATATATATATATACATTGTAAATATAAATATACAACATGTAATATAATAAGCACAGTACGCCATTAATGCATAGTTAGCACATCAGTCTTCTATACACATAACTCTCAAACAACTTGCCCTGCTTGTGTCACTAGCCGTACTTCGTGCAAGAGCAATCAAATGCCCGGCCAAGAAATTGCATGCGTCGCAGCCATATCCCATCTCCCTCAATAATTCGTCGCGAAACTGGCTCAGCTATACATGAGCAGAAGAAAATAACGCAATATATGCACGTTCATTCAATGCATGTAGAATTGCCACTGCAGGACACTTGTATATTACCTCTTCAATCTCAGCGGAAACCTGAGCGTAATAATGTTCGTTTTCAGGCTCAATGCGTTCTTCGTCGCCAGGGTGGGCAGACGTTTCGGCGATCCGTGGGAGAGCCATGGCTGAAGCCGAAAGCAGAGCGCACAGTAAGAGTCCTTTCAGAGCAGACATTCTTGTGATGAATTCTGAATCGTGTGTATCCTGATGAAATAAGTGTGACACTTGAGAGCAGACCTGCGCCTTTTATACAGTTGCCAGCTATTGCGCGTTGATAGGCTGCACGCAATCAGTTGACATAATTTCATGCTTACAAGAAGCACTATACTAGTGACAACTTTTGATGAGCGAGAGATATGCATGTCTGCAGCATGGATATGTCGCCATGCAGATGCTGCATATTTTTAAACAATCGTTTAACGATTTCATGCCTACAATCCAATTAACAATTATACGCGTCGTGCCGGTAACTACGAAGTTTGTTTGAAATGGAGTGATATACGCCGAGCGAATAACTTTTGAACGGAGTGTCCTTTTGTAATTCTCTTCACAAAGGAATGTTAGCGCTACGATGCTGTGTCCATGAAGTGGTTTCATACTATAGAAAACAAGCCGTCCGTGCCGGTTGAAAGATAGGTAAGTGCAAAAGTAATGTAGTTGTTTAGCTTTTTTGACGCTTCCTATTCAGGTATTAACCAGTTATAAGTTCTACTAGATAGCCTTCTGTACCCATCCAGGGGCGGATCGAGGGGGGAGGAGGGTAGGGGGGGGGGGGGGTTTAACCCCCATTATGTCCAAAATTCTTTTCCTCACGGCGAAGAATTTTACTTTAACCCAACTGTGATGAGACCTTTGTACGTCTCAAATCCAAGCATCCGTTTTCAGACCCTCCAGTAATTCCTCATTGCCCATCATCTGCTCCTCAGTCTCCTCTCCAGCTTCCCCCAGGGTACATTATGTATAAACTTCTCAAATCCTTTAAAGCAGCAACTGCCTGTGGGCCTTCTGGAATGCGAGTTCAGCACCTCCTAGATGCAATGAAAGCTACCCTGCCTCTATCACTGCAAACCACTCTGTGCCATGTTGTTAATATGCTCCTGGCTGGTCAAGCCTCTGCCTGTTTGGCCCCTCTAATTGCCGGAGGCAACTTAACAGCCCTCCTCAAAATCAAGGACTCTGGCTGGGACGTCCGTCCGATTGCTGTTGGGGAGGTGCTTAGACGGCTTGTGAGCAAATGTGCCTGCTACCTTCTGAAACACAAGGCAGAAGATTTTTTCCAACCTTTTCAATTTGGAATTGCGTGTCCAGGGGGATCCAAAAAAATAATTCATCGTCTTCGACAATGTGTCATCTCTCATAAATCGGATTTGGACTTTGGAGTACTCAAAATAGATATGCAGAACGCATTTAATCTTGTCTCTCGCCAAGCCATCCTAGATGAGTGTTTGACTAACTTTCCTGAGCTTCTGCCTTGGGTAGTGTGGTGCTACTCCCAACACCCTACACTGTGGCATCCATTGGGGGTGCTTCACTCTGCCTCTGGGGTCCAGCAGGGAGACCCTTTGTGCCCTTTGCTGTTCTCCATAGTCCTGCAATCTATTCTCAAATCTTTTGCTGAGGATGCACTATGCAATTCCTTAGATTTTAACTGTTCGTACATAGATGATGGTCTTCTTGCAGGGGACACTGCTGCCTTAGTTAAGGCAGTACATCTATTAGATACCTATGGTTCTACTAAATGTCTGCTTCTGAATCCATCCAAATGCCAGCTGTATGGACCATGTGATTCAACACGTTTTCCGCATTGTTCCATTCCCCATCAGTCGGCATTCAACTTTGACATCCTGGGTGCCCCCATTGGTGACGACGACTTTTGTGCCTCTTTCATTGAGAAACAACAGTTGTCAGCTTGCGAACTTTTGTCACTGCTTCCAAAGCTTTATGACCCTCAGCTGTCTTTAGATATTCTGAGGCAATGTGCCAGTTTTTGTAAATTGGCTCACCTGGCCTGGTGCACTCCACCTACCTCTGCCATGCTGGAATTGCTTGCTAATTTTGACAATGACATGCTCAATTGCCTTGAGCAGTGTACTGAACTTCAGCTTTCACCAATGGCAAGTCGGCAAGCACAGCTCTGTTTTCATCATGAAGGTTTTGGCCTTCACTCCCTATTTTCCCATGCTACAGCTGCCTACATCGCATCAGCCAGTATTTCTCTCTCAGGAGCTTTTCCACCCACCACCGAATTCACCCATTTACAGACTGCTATTGCAATGTTTAATCAGCAGGTCACCGAAGGAGAAGCTTTGACAATGGTTTCAGTCCTCCTTTCACCACCCAGGCAGCATATACTATCAGAGAAAGTCGAGAATCTTGCCGCATTGAGTAGCCTCTTACACAATGCTACAACAGCAACTAAAGCGCGACTGTTGAAAGAGTCAGTCCCACAGGCTCATGCATGGTTAAGAACAGTGCCATCCCCAGGCCTTGGACTAGCACTTGAACCTGACGAAACCCACATTCTTCTGAAATGGTGGTTGGGCCTTCCCCCCTGTAACTTGGAAGAAACATGCCCCTATTGTTCTAGCCAGCTTGACCCCCTGGGACACCATTCTTTAACTTGTCGCTATGCCGGGGATGTGGTGACACGACACAACTGCATACGTGATTGTATTGCTGACTTTTGCCGTCGTGCCCACCTTTCCCCTCTTTTGGAGCAAGGTTGTGGTATTGGTCCAGCCAAAGACAGATCACGCCCAGCTGACATTTTGATACCAAACTGGTCACTGTCTCAATCTGCAGCATTTGACATCAAGGTTATACATCCCCTCAATAATTCATTGATTTCAGATGCTGGTCAGACCTCAGGTGCCTCAGCTGCAGTGGGTGAACAAGAGAAATTAGAAAACAATGCTTTGGGCTGTCTGGAAAGGGGTTGGATATGTGTCCCTCTCATAGTGGAGGTATATGGAGGCTGGGGAATCACTGCAAAAGAAACATTCTCAAGAATTGCTCGGCGTTTGGCCATGCACTCCCACTCATCCAATACTGAAATGCTAAATGCAATATATTGTCGCCTCGGCACTGTTTTGATGAGGCAAAATGCCCGAGCCCTCCTGGCTCGATCGGCATCATTTTCGTGACTAGTATGTATATTAGAACCTAATTGTAGTTAAATAATTATGCAATATTTTTTATAAGTATGAATAAAAAAATTATTGATGTAGATCACGTGTGCGAACGTTCAATGCCACGAAATAAGACAGTTACAGAGTGTTCATATGTTAATTTACAAATGTATTCTTTGTATAAAATAACAAGCAACATAGCTTCTGTACTGATGCTAAACAAAAAGTAGCGGCGATTCATTCTAACGCTCAGCGTGCGTGTGCCTCGTAACTAATAATGGACCCGCGATTTTGTCTTACAAGCTTTCTGTGGCATTTTCGGTCAGTGCAGAAGGTTTTACAATCTACTCTATGTGATTTAAAACGATCGCTAATCAGTGGCGTAGGAAGGGAATATAAAGTGGAGCGGCCAACATCGGTGGTTCGCCCCGCCTCCCCGGGGCAGGTGCGGGAGGGGGGCGCGCCTACCACCCAGCCAAGGGGTTATGGGGGAGAGCTGTAAGCTTCCCCATCGGGGTCTGGGGCGTAGCCCCAGCTGCCAAGGCTTTTTTCGTAGATAAACTCCAAAAACTACGCAAAAACACAGTTAAGTTTGTTTTGAGACCTTGCCTCTGCTCATGTAATACAAAACAGCTATAGTGCAGCAAAGGTCACTTGTGGTAGCCGTTGTAAACTACGTTATACACTAGTACACGTACATATGTTGTTTTTTTTTTTTGTTTTTTTTTTTAATTGAATGATCTATGGATAGCCGAGGACATGTTCATAGGTGATCACTGTAGACACCTTCTAATGTGGTAGGTGATCACTGTAGACACCTTCTAATGTGGTAGGTGATCACTATACCCGTACACACCTTCTAATGGGGTGACATCTAGGTCACCAGGAAAGTTCATTTTGTAATAGATTTTTGAAACATTAATCTCCGCAAGCGTATGCATAATTGTATCAGATAAGGGTATTTGTATCATACTAGCAAAACATTTCTGCTTGCTAAGATCAATATTTCAAATACGTTTTCTTATATTGTATCATTAGTCATTACCATTTTTGATACAAATATAGCCAATCCTAGGTGTGCACTGGTATAGCTTATCCAATTAATGCCTAAATATGGTTGTTAGGTAAAGGTGATTTGATCTCATATGTGGTCACAAATTTTTTGTGTGGTATGCGGGAAGAGATAATTCCACACGTAACGACACCCACGAAGCCGTGTTCATGAATTGATTTGTTGTCACCTCACATAAAATACCTTGGTAACAGTAAACCTATTTGACGCCTATTTGTGCAGGTAAGCTAGCTTGTTAGTTAAACTAGTGTCTCGCGATCGATTTTATAAGACCACTTGTATGTACACTTAACTAGCAGCAATTACTCAGCTAATTCTTGTATAATGTCAATTAACCTATTATTTTTTTATTTTTGTTGTTGTGAAAAGGTGCAGCGGCCATGGCCGCTGCTGCCGCCCAAACTCCTACGCCACTTAGCTATAGCGTTTGCTTGTTCTGTGATAGCGGAATCGATGTTCTCTCGCTCGTCTCTATGCAGTCATGTAATGAATCATAATGCACCGAACCATGCAAGAGGTGATGTAACTTAAAAGTCTTCTCCAATACGGCAATAAATTAAACTACAATATCTATCACACTGCACTCTAAAGTACTCAAGTATGCATGCTGCAGTTTTCTTACTTTAAAAAGTAAGCATTGATCAATCTATATGATTTTTTTTTTAACATGAAAACGATCCTATGAGAGATCGAGGCACCGTATAGCGCTTGCTAGATATCGCCGTAGTAGCTAGTTAAGAATGAGAAGGATCAAGACATATCAGTGAAACGTTGATTTCCATGCATGCGTGCATAGAAAGAGTACCTGTGGATGAAATCTGTGAGCAGTTTTAACCTTTAATCTGCGTGAAACGATCCTGAATTCAGGATCGGTAAAATCCTGAATTCAGGATGGTGAGTTCTGCCGTTTATAACAACCATTGTAGTAAAAATTAAAATCATTAAAACATAAAGGCTGTTTGTTTCAACAATGGTGCACACATCCTATAGCATGGAATAATTGAAAACTGCCCAAACTTCAAGGATGCATAAGCACGTTCGTTGCTCCCGCGTACATAAATTAAATGATTAGCAATTTATAGTTTGTAATGCTTACAAAGAGCATTGAACATATCAACTTTACTCCTTTTCACTACTTATTGGTGGTAGCACCACCAGACTCTGGGTAGAAGTTGTATTTTTATCAAACTTGTACACAAAATAATAGAAAAGGGTATAATTATTATCACTGTCCGAGCATCCGCCCCTTCTTTTTATGTCCCAACAGTACTGGTGACAGCATTTCTACCAATGCCAGGCATTTCTGCATCGCTCTTAACGACAGAAGTGCTTTTTTATTTTTATTTTGCAGAGGCTAACCATCGTACCACCCGCTCTGACTTGTTTCGCTTAGTCCGCTTTGAGTTAATTCGATGCTCGTACCTCCTGTGTCCCATATTCTTGATTTTGCTTATATGGCTCTCCTTTCATATCTTAGTAACAGTTTCTATCTTGAAAATAAGCTTCCTGTTCTTTCCTCAACCTTATACCTGACTTTGATGGTAACCGCGGCATTATTTGCGAACGAAAAAGGAAACTAAGCCTAAACATTGTTTTTTTTTCTAAAAGAAATAAAGATTTGAATGACTATAATGGAAAGCGCTGTTTAGATGAAAGCCTACAGAAGCTAAATATTTTTTTTTAAATTCATCAATACCTTATGTCGATACGAGCGGCGTAAAGTCATCCTTAATTCAGGATTTCCATCCTGAATTAAGGATGAAAATAGATTGAAGGTTAAGCATCCGATTGTAGTACATAGATCAGCAATTGCCAGTCTTATAGTCCTAAGTTGCTGAATTATTTGATTCCTGAAAATATATATAAATTTCCGTTTTCACACGCAGTTTTATCTCAGTATATAGTGTTTTGAACATGATATAACAAAAAAGCGTTGGCGTCTCGGGCTCCGCCCCAGACCCCGCTGGGGGAGCTTACAGCGCTCCTCTCAGGCCCCCTAGCTGGGCGGGCGGGGTACCCCCTCCCGCACCCACCCTCTCTTTAATTAACCATTATTCATTAATATCCCCTCCTTTTCTGAAACCTGGATTCGCCCGTGGCATCCACACACCACACACACTGTCTAGCACACCCTACACCACAAAAAACTTTTTAATCTACACACAATGTTCAGCCCTAATGTATAATGTAGCCATCACACACCACACACACTTTCTAGCCCACACAGCACACCACACACATTTTAGTTCACACATGTACACACACTGTTCAGTCCACACACTGTTCAGACCTCACCACACCCACACATCTACACTGTCCTATAGCCTACACACCACAAATCACACTGTAGTTCAAACCACACATGCTTTTTAGTCCACACCTTCTACACACGACACACTGTTCAGTTCACACACATTGTTCAGATGTGGTGTGTATGTGTGTCTCTGGTGTCCCTGTGTCCTTGGTGCATAGGTGTGTAGGTGTCCCTGTGTGTAGGTGTGTCCTTGGTGTGTAGTAGGCGGTATGCAGTCTAGCCACAAGTTAGCGACAGCCATGCAGCATATAAACTGTGAAGTGATTTCATTCATGATGAGTGCCGTTGAACTGTTGAAAGTTTTCTTCTTACATTTTTTTTCATTCAGGGATTTTGAAATTATTTGAATTTGAATTCTATATATTTTTACAAAGCAGTGTGTGCTGCTGGAGAAATGCAGGCAATGTTAACCACGTCCTCATGCACCTACATGTATACGTCTTGTAATTGCATGCTTAATGTTTATAAGGTTTGAGGAAAGTTTTGGCTTCATGCAAAGGAATAAATACATGTACACGCTAGACGCATCAGAAAAGGAATTATCAGGACGATGCTTATAGAATATGTACTTATTTCACGTCCCAGAACATAACGCGTTTCGCAACTGTGAAGGTGTTACCTTATTCTTGACTGCTCCTTCAACAAACACCACATTATTTGGCTTATAAAAGGCTCAAATTAAGTTTTTCATAGCATTCAGATCGATCACCTTGTCAATGACAACATGTTGCCAGTGGACATCTGAGTATCATTCAATTTGTCTGGCTTCAATCATGATTGAGCACTATTCCTGTGCCGAATTCTGAAAATAGGTTTAAGGGGTTGTTTTAAATGCTCAAATTATGCAAAGTTTGGTTAGCGATTTTCCGTATTGAAGCAGCGCCCTTTACAGCTACATGCGGCAATGCTATAGGTATTCTTAAGGATGTGGATGTGGTTGTACTACAATGCCTTTACTGACTCGCAGCTGGAAATGTTCTTTTTAAGCATGCATACACAATGTATCTAGTGTAGGAATCACTAGTGTTAACGTTGTCGGGTAATGTAACAGTGCTGGTCCTGCATTGAGCAAGTTAATATAGGACTATTGCCCATATGTTTGTTTTTTTTGTTCTCAGTTTAGCGCTTAGCGGAGTCAGAGGATTGGCTGTCACAATAGAAAAATTCTCCCCAAGACATTATACCCATGTTCAGAAACTGTTATTTTTGTACCTGCCAAGCATTTTGAATTTCATAAAATTTTCTATATGTACATCAACCCATGATGGCACGGTATATATATACATTTATAGCACTTATTACACCAGTGATTGATCCATTTGACAGTTATGTGCTGAGTACACACCTCCACCATCAGTCCATTGTTCAAAGGTCATCCTGTTCCTATTCAAACCAATTAAAATATGTATTACTGCCATGGAGGTGCTGCACACATTCCATATAAATGTAGCAAGCAAGTAGAGGAATAAAGATTCATTGGTAAACTCCTAGTGGATAAATTTAATGTTCAATGAACTGCTCATTCAAAATAACTTACCTATTAAATCCAATAATTGTGTTATTTCTTTCCATCCCTTCTGAACTACCAGATTACGAGCAGTATTTCCATCCTGGAGTAGTATAGTAATACCCTACCTCATGTACCTTATCATGTAGCCTTTTTAAGATTGGTTATATAGAATGAATTGGATAAATTCTGGCAGTTGCAAATAAAGGAATCACAGATTATTACTACTAAAGTAAATACATGTGCATGTATGAAATTGAAAATAATTTATGAGAAGAACTAAAAGATACAATGTATAGAGCATTAAACAAGATTATTTGAAACTATTGCAACTTTAGCTATGGAAAGTGGTTATTATCTTATGTGTGTTTCTTTATCTAGCACAGGACCTGAGTTAGCACTCCACCTTAAAGGGAGTTTAAGCATCATGTACATGAACCCATCATTGCACACCTAGCACTAGATAGGAACGACTAATGCATAAAATAGTAAACTATGCTCTCTTGTCAAGCTGCTTATGTGATATTATCCATTGCATTCTTTACTAACCTTATCAGTCTGATTAAAATCAGCTCCTGCATTGATTAGTTTCTTTACTACATCAAGGTGTCCATGAAAAGTTGCTGTCAGCAATGGACTCCTACCAAGCTGCAATACGTGTACATGCATTGTCAAAATTGCAGTAATTTTTATCAATGACAAAGGTTATTAAACAGACTAACGTAACAATTGCATACACATGTACATAAACAGGGATGAATCAAGTGGCACAATGGATAAATCCTTGTGTACTTTTTGTATGAAAGCAGTACATTCAGATGCTAGCAGTCGTTCTTGGTCACACATGTATGCCCTTTTAGGTTAGCAATTTGGTGCTTCCATTTAAGTATATGGTTCCAATCTTATATTGCAATCAATGTGCAATAAAAAGAAAAAATATTAATTTCTTGGATTTAAGCTACTGCACAATTAGCTATTGAAGGTGTTAGTGTGTTCTTATCTCATGAGTTGCATATAATTAAATATGCCAGGAGCACAAACTAGTGGGAGTTAGTTGTATCTCTTGTATGGCTGTAGTTATGTGTGTAATTTTGTGACTGGTTGTTGACAAAATTACCTCTACTAAACTTGTTGCCTTGCTTTTCAAGCTTACTGTCCAAGTTGTATAATCTGTCTTCGATGAAGGCTGAAGTCTGTCGCAGTAGACTTTACGAGGTTATTATTTTTTAGACTGTACATGGCATATGTACTGAAATCTTGCAATCTGATACTGAATTTAACATAGTGTTTGTGCTATACATGTATGTACATATTTGCTAAAGCTAGACACAGAAACAGTTGTGATTCACATTAAGACATCCTGAGGCTCCTCAGTACAGCTCAGAATGCTAAAACCTAGAGCCCTCTGGGATTATAAATATTGTACATTCCCTAGGGCTGTTTCAATGTCTCAGAAAGTGAGCATTTGCCTCTTCCCTTACTTTGATCATTTGCAATGCACTTAAATTAGTCTTTCCCCTCTTTGTCACCTGGGCCATATTTGCACATCCACATCACTTACATCCGATCTCGTTATGTTTAGATCAGCACCTGCTTCCAATAATGTCTGTACTATGTCACGATGACCCTTTTGACTTGCTGCATACAGTGGAGTTGTGTTGTCCTGGAAATATTGAATGCTTTTAAATTTCGATTTTTTTCAGTATGTCTATAGTGTAAAATGCATCATACTCTATTTTGGGGAATATGGGTGAGTAAAATCACGTGCAAATTCTAGGATGCATTAAGCTCAAGAATGCAGCAAACATCTACCATAACAAAGACTCAAAATTGTATTAGGGGCAGTGTTTTACTGTAATTGATTTTGCCATTTTTACCGAAAACGCACTGTACGTTTTCAAGATTTTGTCCATTAACTTGGCTATTCCCGCAACATGCGTCTGACAAATACCTATCGTTCGTAAGCTTGTAGAGCTCGCAATTCCCAAATCTATTTTGCTTTTTTATATGCTTAGTGCAAAAGACCTGACGTACTACCCTTCTTTTAAAATGTTACTCGATCTTCCCAACATTACTTTAAGTTAATTTGAATTTACCGCTAATACATCTTTTAGCAATGCAGTATTGATTGTATTTGACAATCTTTGAAGAATTGCAAGAAAGTAAAAATATTTCCTCAATTAGTAACCATTTCTACAGTGCAATGAGATTTTGCTTTATTTTTTGATTAGATGAGTTTGCTAAAAATTAATTTTAACTTGGGTAGGACGCTAATCCTACGCGTAGGATGACGGGAGATTAAAGGTTAAAGGTTTAATCTCATTCCTTGTTGTTCTGCAGCATTCGACATGCATTGTTCCACTTCACTTCCTTACATGATCAGCCCATCACTTACAAGGAGTGCTGCTGTGTTCACATTAGCACCAGCTTCCAACAAGGTCTGTACTACATCATGGTGACCACAGTAGCTGGCCACATACAGTGGAGTTGTACCATCCTGGTAAGGACGGAGGAACAGCAATCAAGCATACATGCACTCATTTTGTACAAGTGAGTATGATGAAAAGCGGATCAATTGGAGAGGGCTGGTGAATTGAGAAAGCAACAGATGGAGATAAAAAGAAGGTAATTCAGAGGAAAGTGAAGAAATGACATCTCTAGTTAAAAGAAGAGTTCAGTGTATAAGGTTACATGTACATAACAAAAGATGAAACACTTTGATACACAATTTCAATGTACATGTAGTTGAGTAAACACAAATCATGTTATATTCATAACTTATTCTACCATCGGCTCTTTAGCAAGCCTACATGTACAAGTAGGTTAACGCGACTATGCGTAGGCGACGATCTATCATAAATTATAGTTTATTTAAGATTCTATATGGAGATAAATAATAAGTGAGTAATTATAGCATTCAAAGCTGACTATTGATCAACACTCAAGATTATGGTTCGAAATATTAATTTTAGTGATATGAATATGCAATGGAACATCATTTATTTCATGTACATATATCAATGAAATCAAGCTAGTGGTTGGTTATTTTCAAGCATTTTCTTTCCCTGATGCCGGCTGCTGGAGGTTTTACAGAGAACATTTAATTCATTATGTTCCCTATATTGTAGTATTGTTTTGTAGTTTAGTGGTGTTGTATTATAAGTATTACATGTATTGTAAATATGCACAAGTAATTGATAATATTTGTATTAGATCCTTAAACTATTTAATCAGACAAATACATTCATAATGCAACTTACACATGTTGCTATATTCACATCAGCACCTGCTCCCAACAAGGTCTGCACTACATCATGATGACCCTGTTGACTTGCTATGAACAACGAGGTTGCATTACTCTGTTAGCATGTAAAAGAACAATGAGTGAATGTATTCATGACAGTTTAAAACCTTTTGATATACACGTATTTATATGTGTCCTGTTCCACATGTACTGGTGCCTGCATGGCTTTTACTGATATGAGAATATACTAGCTAGCTGGCCCCCACTTTAGGCTTGAGCACAAGCAAAGCTGTGTGCAGACTGTACGATAGACAAAGGGCAGGTTATAGCTTAAAGTACATGTTGATGTATTTGTTATTAGTATAGACCCCGTTTTTTCATGCATAATTACATGTATGACTATAATGGGGTAACCCTGGTGCACATAGCAAATTTGCTAAACGATCCGCTATTCCGCGGTTATTTGTGATCCCCCATAGCTTTCAATTATACATTGAATACTAGCTACTAATAACTGTTAAAACACCCAAATTAGCGTACATGTAGTAATTGGTGCGCAGAATTGTAGCAGTCATTTGGTTCAATTGAATTACCAACCTTACTGGCCTGGTTGACGTTAGCTCCTGCTTCAATTAGTGTCTTTACTATATCAAGATGTCCGCCAAAACTTGCTGACCGTAATGGACAGCGACCTTTATTCTGAAGTTGAAATATTGATTCAACATACATGCATGTAGCAGGCATAGTGAAAATTATTGTGTAATTATGAAAGGTCTTATTTACCACACTTGCTTTCATAGTATTTTTAAAACACATCACTTACAAATGTTGCAATATTCACATCAGCTCCGGCTACAGTCAAGGCTAATACAATGCTGTGGTGACCATTTTGACTCGCCATATATATAGCGGTTGTATTGTCCTGGCGGAATGAGAGAAGGACAATATATACATGCATGTATATATACAAAACTATATGCATTATTACAATGAAGAACGAAATGAACAGGGATCGAAAAATAAATAGGACAGGGCTCAAATGTGATTGTGTTACTACACAGCAAATAAAAAAGTGAGAAGGCCCCCTATTCTTAGGTGTGAACGTAGTACGCCAATAGACACACCAAATCAGGTGCGACCATCACACCCAAGCACCGGTGAAAAAAAGAAAGTTTGTATCAGCCGGAATTTGAAACCGTGACCATTTGCACTACAGCCCTCTACCTAACTACTCAAGCTGCGGCAACATTAACCTTTGATACGTAACTAAGTTATCTTTTATCCCACAATGGCATCAATTATTCATAGAGCTAAAGCACACCAAATAAAGAGTGAATCCACACAAGCTCACTCGATGGTGTGATATCGCACAAAATATAAAATTTAGTGTGACGACTATGGGTGATTATAGGTGGCCTTCACATCACAGGCTATCAGATCTCAGGATTGCAAGTTTTGATAAAGCCATTTGTTTCTGAGTAAGACTTCTTCCATGCAACGGCATGACTAGCAGCTATACAGGTTTATGTCTCTGTGTAGGATTCCATCAACTAAACAAACAAAGGGTGTTGATTGACTACATGTATGTTGATTTTCAACTGCTTTTTGATGCATCTTTTTATTTTCTGTCACTGCACTCTTACACATGCAGGCTAGCAGATCTCAAGATCGCAAGTACAAAAAAAAACCATCTGTCAGACTTCTCCTATTTGATAGTACGGCTGGTGTCACGCGAAAATTGGTCCGGGCGAAAAGTGGTCCGGGCGGACCACTTTTGGCTGCCAAAATTGGTCCGACCCCGGACCACTTTTGGTTGCCAAAAATGGTCCGGGCTGCCAAAAGTGGTCCGGGTATATCAACCTGCAGGAAACAGTTCCTTGCCTTAAGACGTTTGTGTAGGACCCATTACTATATGCAGCCGCCCAGTAAATGTTTAAGCGTACATACTCATATGCATGACCCGGCAAATATGCGCGAGCATGCACTGCTGATAGTACATTCAGGTTCCAGCAATATTAAAAGAAACACATGCAACAGCATCCACTAGACCTACATGTATAGGGCTCTACCTCATGCAGATCAAAAGATAAAGTTGAATTATATACAGATTCCATGCTTATATATTATATATATATAATTTATATATATATAGGAACACTGAGGATGAATTCGATGCATTACATTATTGATTTTCAGCAAGGTTCATTATTATGCCGCAGTGATCATAGAAATCTCTTTGGACTACACGTAAGTCATAACTTAAGGACGCTTTTGGAGGAAATATTTCATTGTGAATCAGGATCTATATGATAACTTTGAAGAAGGTATATATACATATTAACACTGCATGTACTGTTTAAAGCAGATGAATGTATAGTTCATTGCAAATTGTGCAGGTGCTTGGTTCTTATGCTGGATGCATGCCATATGCAGTGTACAAAACAAGTTGTTGAAATAGTGTATGAAGAGTAATGCTATAAAGCTACAAACCTTTTGGTTTAAAGAACAAGTTCCTTTGGACTCAAGAACACCAACGGAAGTCACTCCTTTAGCAACGGCAAGGATTTATAAAAGCCCCGGGCCTGCTGTTTTCATTTTTCGTTGCACTTGCTGTGCGCTTGCATGGATCATAGGAATACTGTGCCATCATGAAATCAGGGTCTATTTGATTAACAATCCTCCAAAACACGCCTTCAACCCTCAACGAGTTCATGATTGTTGAAACTAATTTTTTTTAAACGTAACTTGGCACGCTTCCATGCACGTGTACTTATAATTACAATCGTTAATTTAGTCCTGAAAGAGCTACATGTAGCAAAGGCTGATTAAATTTGTGCAGGACATGATTAATTAGCCACATTTAACTTGTAGGACAAAGAGGGTCATATACATGTAAAAAATAAGAATGAAGTATATAAAGCGTGCAATGTAAATCATGTCATACATGTACATGTACACGTATCTTTACTGCACACACTTATTACCTCGGATCATATTTAGCAACACACCATATACATGTATACGAACTTAACAGGGCAAGGACTGGTGTCATGCAAGTTAATAAAACCCGGACCACTTTTGACAACCCGGACCAAATTTGGCAACCAAAAGTGGTCCGGGGTCGGAGCAATTTTGGCAGCGAAAAGTGGTCCGCCCGGACCACTTTTTGCCCGGACCAATTTTTGCGTGACACTACCAGCTATACACTTGGTAAAATGGTTTGTCTCTTTGTGCATAGGATTGCATCAACCGAAAAACAACAAAGAGTGTAAAATAACCATGCTGATCTTCAATTGCTTTTTGATAGTATTATCTTACTAATGCATGTGCTAACTAGAATTGACAAACGTGTACTATTTGTGGTCGTTGCAAAGGGATCTCTTATCCATTTCTGTGTATACATATATTTCAAGGTCTGCCGTTTGAATTTTAATCTTTTTTTTTTTTAATATCAGAACGAAAGCATGACGACAAAATCGCCATTTCATTTTATGATCGTCCAAATTATTTTTCGTGATTTTACAGCCATAAACAACCATACTTGACTTAGTGGCGAATCCAGGAAATATGGGCGGGTAAGGGTAACCAATGCAGGAAAGTACCCTTGCAGCCACCAGTTTAGCGCGTTACCATGATTAATTTCGGAATCGAATATACTTTTTACTATCAACTAGGCTATAGGGCCCGAGTGAGGGACTTCACAGCGCGCACGCGCGAAATGTTGACATTATATGATGTTATACATGTACATGCAATGAAATAATGTTCACATTATAACAATTGAATCAGTTAATGTTCTGCTGATGAAACTACGCCCTCTGACTGGCAGACAACCGACTGCCAGGCATTAAGGCCGGCACTGCAACTAGGCTTGAATACAATTTGTACGGGCGAACCAATATGTTACATGCGAAATTAAAAAAAGTTAAAAATACGGAACTGAAACAATATGCAACATGTTTATACGAACAGGCAAAAATTGGAAATCATGCAGATTGCCCAGTTATAGGCACTTGACAAAAAAATTTCTAACTAACATTCGCGCGTAACTACACGAACCAGTGTAAAGAGAATACTTAATGGTTTTCAAAACTGCCTTTATATTTTCTGTAGCTTTTTCCTAACTGGAGAAACGGACCGGTAAGTACCGAAAAGACAATATAGAGCGACCGATGCGGTAAAATTACAAAAACTGATCGCTATGACGCCGATCTTCAAATTGTCATATCTTTATAGTCTTTTAACATTTTCATTCGAAACCTTCGAATCAGAACACAGCATTGTAGACTTACACACAGAATACACTTTTTTTAAAAATCGAACATCTTCAATAGCATCATGATTGAAAGGTTGCTCATTTAGACCGTCTGTGACACACATTCCTGCATTCATCATGTAGCTCGTATAGAATATACCCACACAAAACGATGAATTTCGTTATATCACGGAAAGTAGCACTTTGCAGATAAAAAGGCATGAATATTCATCGTAGGGTTACGAGAATTGTTGCATGGTGTTCATAGCGTGACCTTAGCGCTTTCATCTATTGACAGCTAGGGC
This sequence comes from Spongilla lacustris, assembly GCA_949361645.1. Classification (NCBI taxonomy): domain Eukaryota; kingdom Metazoa; phylum Porifera; class Demospongiae; order Spongillida; family Spongillidae; genus Spongilla; species Spongilla lacustris. The sequence goes on along the minus strand of OX442416.1, from coordinate 5,553,721 downwards.
TGCGGCGATATATTTGATATTTATCGCGATATTTTATTGGATACAAACGTGCACTGAAATAAACCGAGAAGCATGGAGATAGGTGGAAATATATATAGAAATACTAATTTAGTATTGAAGATTCAGCAGAAATGCAATTGATATACCGTGCATGTATACACGTGCAGTGCGTGCACAGTGCGGAAAATCCTATCATGCATGTGCCATTAAAACCACTTTGCATGCCTCACATTTATACCCAGCAGTTCTGTTAAGAGGCTCTATGCAACGCTTTTTCTGGTGTGTATATTCTATACTGTGGAGAAAACCCTTCAAAGTTCTGCATGAAGGTGCAATCAAGGCTGCATGGAATGCTAGATATTCTTCCTTGCAAATTTGGCAACATGAGGGAAGTATATGATTCATGCTTTCTCCACCAATCCATCGGATCATCTTTTCTTCAGCCTCCTGAAATTCGTCATCAATTTGATCATGATTTCATTTACTTCACCAGGACATTCATCTCTATGTCCAAACTCAATTATCGAATTCCTCCTCTTGTGCAGGGAGCAACTGCTGCTTTCTTTGCTGGAGGCTCAACAGCCTCATCCTCTTCATCCTCCTCCGCGCGATGTTTATCATTTCAGTTTGGAATTGGCTAATAATGGTTTGCCTATTAGTAACAAGACAAACCTTAAAGTCCTGGATGAGTTAGCTCCCATTCCCAATAGGTCGCAACGTTGCAGTATGTCCTACCTGTTGCACACAAGCCAGGACGACCCAATCGCTTTTTTGTGCATGCCACCCAGAATTTTCACACATGCACATTACTCTTATACTAGAACATTCACTGGGTTAAATGTTGCATCTAGAAAGAATTTAAATTTAGCGCCTGCATGTAAATGCTGTTCTAAATGTGGTAGATGCAATACCGCTACATAGCAAATACATATAGGTGAAGGCCACCTATTTTGCGGTGTGACCTTAAGTACACCAATAGAAACGCCAAATCACGTACATGTATGACCTTCACACCAAGCGCGAGTGATTTCACACTAAACCAAATGGTAAAAAAAATAGTCACATTAGTCATGCAGGATTTGAACTCAAGATCACCTGAATAACAGCCCTATATTAAACCTTAACAGTAGGTGCATGCAATGCTGTTTACTATGATTCCTTTTCCTCTTTTCAGTGTTTCTATATTAACTTTACAAATTTACAATTGACACCTCAACGTTATAACAGCACTAAAACTATGCATGGGACTTGTGTAAAGTCTGGGTTTGCTGCACTGTGCACTAGGCCACCTGCATGTGTTAAAAACGTTAAAGGTTAAACACTTGAACCGATACTTGGGGAACCACTGTTCTAGTGAGTTGCGGTACTGGTCTTGAAAATTGTACAAGTAGACATGTTTGACAAGTACATCATGCATATCCCATGACAGCTTGGTTTTAATGTTGGTATTCAAGGATGATATGGTACCTGTCAAACCAGTTATGTGTTTTGTATGCTTTGTGCCTTATTTCAAGCAGAAGTATATTTTCATTGCACCCATATACACCGGGTAGATATGGTAAGCAATGAATAAAAGGTTCCGTGCACACGCAGGTCACTATTGTTAGGTACTTGACAAAAATATTTCAAACTAACATTCGCACGTAACTACATGAAGCAGTGTAAAGATCATACTTAATGGTTTTCAAAACTGCTCTTATCGTTTCTGTAGCTTTATCCTAACTGGAGAAACGGACCGTTAAGTACAGAGAAGAGAATGTAGAGCGACCAATGCGGTAAAATTACAAAACCTGTGATCGCTATGACGCCGATCTTCAAATTGTCATATCTTTATAGTATTTTAACATTTTCATTCGAAACTTTCAAATCAGAACATAACATTGTAGACTTACACACAGAATACACATTTATAGAATGAACATAAATACTTACTGGAATTTCTGCAACACTATAATATCAATGTATAGGTCCATGATGTACAATATCAGCTAACACTTTATCTAAAGTTAAAGATCATCTTAACTTTCGTCTTACAATTCATGAGCACTCCAATATTATATTATAACTTTTACACCTTTTTAAATTCAGTTCCTTTTCTATAACTCCTTGATTCTTTCTTAATTCAATTATATTTTTGTACATATTTAGCTTTTGACTTTTATGTACTTATTGTTTTGCACAACTTATACAAATGAATATTTTTAATGCTTCGATATTATGACTCCAAGGAATGTTACTCACGTTCTATATAATTATGAGCTACTGAGGTAGCAGTTTGAGCATACCTGTATTCAGTTCTTCCAACTTTTGAGTGCAGATGCATAACACGTCCTCTTCTTAGTGCTCTTTTAAGTGTCATATCTTCATTATATCATATTTATAGGCCGAAATAAGTTATTCTAAGTCGTTGACCAATTTGAAAAGGAATTGAATGTATTATGGCTAATCATAACTCATAAAGCTACTGATGCTAGAAGTCTAGGTAAACCAGCATCTGCGAAATGAACTTTGTATGTATTCCCAATGCAACTAGACTCGAGTAGCACCATTACGGAAATTGCAATTGGCACGCACACGCAATGACGTCAGTCCTGCTATTCAATAATGTTGTGTCTCCAGTGAGGGGGGGGGGCAAAAAACTAAGTGGAAGACACCATCCCCCAACATTGAAGAGCTCGTTGAGAGCATCACGAATATGCTATTCTTTTTTTCAGAGGGGTCTAGGAAAAAAAGTTATGAGGTATGAAAGTTAGAGGGGGGAAGGGGGGGTCTTGGCCAAAAAAAAATTTTTGAAAAAAATTCTGCACTTTTCTTAATTTTTTTTTTTGCACTTTAGCTCGCACTACAGCAACATAATGATGGAATCATATTGTTTGTAGTGTTCATGGGTGTCCAATTCGTGCAAAGATAGGGCTTAATTGCCTATCTAGTGCGATTGTAAGCTATTTCGTCGTGGAAAGCATATTATCACGTGACTGAGATACGATTCGTGGGCGTTGCCTTCATATAAGCGATGACATCAATTCATTACCGGGTAACCCAGTAGTGCAATAATCGAAGCGTCACAAAGCAATGTAAAGATAAAGACTATACTAACGCTAGTAAACCACGGATGCACATGTTACTAAGTAACATGCATTAGCTCACGTCACTATTAGAATGGTCACAGTCACGCCGACTCACGCCTCACGCGAGCAAGCCCCACCTGCAATTCTTTAAACGCCGAGTCATGAACGATATATCTTATTGGAGTACCGCAAACGTTAATTGCAGGGATGTAATATTCGATAGGCCTACAGCCCGTACATTACGTCATGGCTCGAGAGACTGAGTATCGCGGTACAAGTGAAACAGCTAGCGTCTCCAGCTTCAAGCGACGAAGTGACAACATCTACAACAGCAATCTGCAACGATTGATATTATCTTCATTGTAGGTGTGGTCAATTGTCAATTACGTAATGATTTAAGGGGCGTGCCCGAAAAATGGGCGTGTTCTAAGGCGGAGGGGGGGGGGGGGGCTGACCTGGCCCTTGATTTTAAGAATTTTTGGGATGGTGTCTATACCTTTTTTTTTTGCCCCCCCCCCCCCCGTCTCCAGCAAAAATAAAATATTGCGCATAGTCCAAAAATTCTGAACTTGCATATTATAACACAATAGATCAATCAAACTATGCAAGGTGTTTAGAAGAAGGTACGGAGAAAATATCATCAAAAAAAAAATTAAGGCACGATAATATTACCCGAAGGTAGAATAAATTACATAATTTCACACAAAACAGTGTTTTAAATAAAACAACCACATCTTCTCACAGAGGATTCATTACACACTAAGTAAACCAAATTCTATCTTAATGTGACATGTCATACGATAGTTGTCATACATTCAATGGCGGGCTGAAAATGAGCCATTGCGCATCGTCAGATCGTCCTGAAAGTTTCATGGTACATAGCAATGGTATGTCTACAACGTTTTGTGACGTTTCAAAGAACGTACAATTATGGGATGAAAAAAAAATCGCTTCGTTTATTGCATACTCTAATTAGAAAGCAGTACACTTTAACATTCGTATTGCGTATGGTTATAAACATAACACTGTGTGAAAGAGCATACAAACCTCCACGATCGGGGCAAATTTGAAGTTTTATCGTCCTTAAACTATCGACAACAAAATTTTCAAAAAGACCTATATACCTCTCGTAACCACAGTCACAATTTTTGACGGGGGTACGCAGATTTTTAACGTTACGTGAAATGATTTCCAAGTACCTACCGGGCAGTTAATAATACATGCGTTCTTGGCTAACATTAATTAAAAGGGCGGGGAGGGGGGCTGGGCATCCGCCCTTAACTTGTACACACCTCACTTCTGGCAACATACCTCATCTGCTGTATTCACGTCTACATGTCCTCTACTCAACAGTTTCCTTACAGTCAATATATCTCCATCACTTGCAGCCGATAGCAGGCGTCGACTAATGAATTCCAATCTCGACGAGTGATTCGTATCTACGTAGTGGTATACATGTAATGGTACCGCGCTCGATAATCGTGGAACGCGTGCGATCGTTAGCCCGCTCATTGAGATGTACATTATCACGAGGTATGCAATCTTATGTCTATTGGTCCTATACACACGCAAACTTACTCTGTGTCATATAAGAAGTTCTTATCATTCACCGGCGAGCATCGGTTGGGACTTATGATACAGCACAGTTAATTAGATCACTTTAAAACTATACAGTGATTGGCTTACCAACCGTTGGAGCTAAATTGATACACAACTGCAAACCTTTTTTTTTTTTACACGTACACATGTACCGTATACGTAGGTGTTGCTATGATGTGACAGGTAGCGTTAAGTAAAATAACTTACGGCATATATGGAACGGTATCTGTCTAGTGCGAGCCATCACTATTTTATAAATATTCATTAGTAGATTCTACGCATATGTCGTGGATTTGAAGTGCCATAAATACAATTCTCACATAAAGCAGTACTGTAGTTTAATGTATCAGTAGAAATTGCATGTTGCTTTATAAAGCAGACAAGGCTACAGCCAAAATGCACTATTTGGACCCATGCACACATGGTTAAGTGGGTGACGCATAATCCCCAAATCATCACCGTGAGATTATATAGTACACCCCTATATATGGCTTGGCGATCCACAAATATACAGTAGACTTATTATAATGATTTAAAGTAACTTTGCTCAGAGGTAAATGAACAATCATTTGTCTGCCAAACTGGAAAGTTGTTCAGAAGGGAATGGAAAAAAAAAAACAAAACAATAGCAGTGCTGAGAATCCTTTTTAAATATTCTGATAACGCTTTGATACAATTCAATTCAATTGTGGTTAGCCATGTATGAATGAAAAGAAATGCCAAGTGACTCAGCTCAAACATCTCCTCCTGAAGAAAGACCCTCCACAGAAATGTGACAGTCCTGAACTGGCTGATACTGTTAAAGCCATGTGTTTTATGAAAATGAAGATGACTGGTTTGTGGTTGAAGATGACATGGAATGATGCATATCATTGGAGAAACCATCAAAGGAGATGATTTTAAAAAACTATGAATGATGTGGTGAATGTTCTCCCGAAAATGGCCATAAATCAAGCTTGATATGTACCTGCATGGTGTAGATCACATTGTCTCTATATCTGTTGATAACTACTACATTCTTGATACTATTCATGAAAACAGAACTGCTGTCTTGAACGATGAGCAGATTTTGTACAAGTCTTCAGGTACATGTGTAAGAAATGGTTTAGAGTTGACATGCATGTGCCTACACATGTACATAATCCGCCTCTGTGTAGGCAATGAGAGGATCTTCGATGCCAATTCGTTGACTGTGCATGGTGGTGAACTGCAATTCCATGATTTCCTTCCACTGTTTATTTAAAGCTTTGGTGCGACTATATTTGTTTAAACACTATCAGAAGAATTATCACATCACCCACCCTGAGTACTATTCATGTTAGTAAACCGCGATATGCATCACCACTCTCTCATAAACAGATCCTCGAGCATTGCATTGATCATATGATCATGTAATGAGTCATTATATTGTTGTAGTGGCCTTTTAGCATTTTTAAGTTTGATTTGATGTTTTGAATATTAACTAATACATGTACGGTATATTCAAATTTCATTTGGTGTAGAATACATTAATTTATAATTAGTGTGTGTAGCCTCCGTGTTCCATCGTGCATATAAATAATTAATTAGCTACATGTACTGACAATTTTACTATCCTCCAAATAATTAGATATCATATCGTCATGGAATGGTGTACAATGGTTGTCATGATAATTTATTTGATCCTTTCTGTCCCGCGAGAATCGCCAAAAATTGCGATATGATATCGCGATTTTTTTTTCCCTCACGGGTGCATGGCTATTGAAGCTTTAGTTTGAGGTGATATATCCCGCCAATTCTTTATAAGACATTCTGCTATAGAGATTATTTGAATCGAAGAAATGTCACTTTTGGCTGAATTGGTGATGGCTGGTGGTACTCTTTGGAAAATATTCAATGGTATTGATACATGAAGGGAATTGAAAACATATCTACTAGCATAGTGCTTCCCTTCTAAGAAGCTTAAAACCCCTTCCCATGCTACCCTGCAGAAGTTAATGGACTCCATCCACATTCGAATTTTGTGCTTGACACGTATCAATAAAAGGAGCCATGGACATACAAATAGGACTAACCTACAACAAAACACGACGAACTGATAATAGGCACAAGCCACACAACTGCCCGCGCACAAACGGTGACAAGTTAATGGACTTGACATCCACACTTGAGGCGTATACCGCGTATTTTGTGCGTGACAAGTATCAGAAAAAGTAGCTACATGTATGTACATACATGTACAAATAGGATTAACCAACAAGTAAACATGACAAACTGATCAATACGCACAACTGCCCGCGTTCAAACGGTGCACAAGTGCGTCTGCGATACGTCCTTAAAATAATCGAATTTGCCCGTCATATTTTCCCCATCTAAAACGTTTGCAGATGTTCTCCTACGTATTTGTAGCGCTTAGGAGCAGGAAACAAGACACCAAAACCTACCGAACTGCAGATATTAACGATTTCAGGAGGTGTTAAAAAATGTAAAGCGGTGTACCCACAGCCAGTGATGCGCTCACGTGACTCGTTTCCAATCAACTTTGCTCACACCAGTTCTTGCTGACAGTCTGAGCCATGCACCGGTGCTAGCCTCATATCTCAGCTACTATGCAGTACCAGCTAGCCACATCTCAGCTATCAGTACCACTGTACACCAGCCTCACTGTCCTAGCTTCATCAGTCTCAGCCACATGTACCAGATTCATCTCAGCCACTTGTATCAGACTTATCTCAGCCAGCTGTGCCCTCATTTTTAGCTACCATTTTAGCATCGTCATAACTTGTTTCTATATATAACTAATTTTGAGTGCATGAATGGATGTTGTTACTGCACGACACGTTGAGGCGGTAAGACACAAGTAAGGTCCAGCGGGTGCTCTCAGCTATGAAAGAACAACTTCATTGCCCCACATTACTTGCCGGTAATCCCACATGGTCCTACTACTACTACTATTGTCAAACACAGTCAATATACTCTGCATTGCTAAAAGATGTATTTTCGGTAAATCGCAAAGCAACTTTAAGTACCAACAAGTAATGTTGGAAAGATCAGAACAACATTTGTAAAGAAGGGGGTGATAAGGCAGGTCTTTTGAGCTAAGCAAATAAGAAAGTACATTGCAGATTGGAGTTTTCTAGCTCTACAAGTGTACGAATGATAGGTATTTTTCAGTCGCATATTGCAGGAATAGCCATGTGCATGAATCATCAAAACGTTCATTGTATTTTCGGTAAAAATGGCTACATGTAGGTATATAGGTTTAATCACTGCAATGGCTTAAAAAGCACTAATGTACTGCTCTACAAACAACTACATTGTCCGCAAAGTTCCATGTAATTGTATTAGGTTCATTAGGCAACCTGGGGAGAGGAAGCAGATCGAAAACAAGGTCATACGTGTATCTCATTAGCATTCTATATATATCACATTCTTTAATTAGTTGCAATTCCTGCATGAGTCTAGCTATGTCACAAAAGATGCAAAACATTACAAATGCACAGCTTGTTCACTGTACACATTGTGCATGTACAGTAATACAAAATTTATCGTACCACTAATGTCTGTACAAATATTGTAACGCCATTATTGTTTGTATTTTTGTCATCCCCATACACAAAATAAGCCCCCACATACATCGTGCATGTGAAGATCAAATTGCCTTAAACGGCTTCAAAATCAGCCCAAACTCTTGGTCCATAGTGAATGTTGCATTTATGTATATATTGTAGTTAATAGCTGTATATATTTTGTATCGCGCATGCACAGTTCAGTTGATGATCCTTTTCTCCAAGTGTGCATTTGGTCAGTACATTAGTATTGATACAACACACTTACTATATTGACTTCTAACAGAGGAAAGTCCTTACGCTTCATCTCATGAGTTGCAACACTTCATAGTATGTGTGGCATAATATTAGTGTTGTATATTGTGATTGTACCTGGTAATCTTTACTTTTACACAGTGGCAGTGGTAACTGACAACCAATGTGTATGAAATTGCAGTAATCTCAGCCCCTACATGTATCAATTTTGAACTTAAGCCACCAAGTATCTGACAGTGTATCCAGGTATGCAGTATCAACACAGGTTGTACCTTGGGCACTAATTTTCATAAGCACTGTGAGCTGAGTGTACATTCAGCTTGCATTTGTGACAAACAGAATCTTTAGGTGGACATATCTCATGCATATAGATCGAGAAAAATATCATCTCACTATAAGCAGAGGTACCATGGATGCTATCCATTCCTACATTTGATGGCATGGTCCCTTGGTTCCTAAGCATATTCAACATGCCATTTTCTACACTTAGAGGACCCCTTTGTGCCTCTGGTGTTATGTGCATGCAGCCTTCTTCTGCTACATATTGGTTGTCAGTGAACCGCTGCCACTGCGTAATAGTAGATGTTTCAAAGATTATCAGGCACAATCACAATATACATTGTAGAAATATGAGCAATGAATTATTGAGTGGATTAAACTTAGTATTGTGGTCAGTGGTATTGTAATCAAAGGGCACACAGAGGGATGTGTGCGTGTTGGTATGGGTGTGATATATTATAGTGATGATATTGACTTAAGTATAATGGGGTCTGACATAACAGGTCCATTTCATAATCTGGGTTTAATGAATCAGATTTGTCTGATGCTGATGTCCTATGCAGAGATTGCATTAGCATGCATGCTGCAGGGCAATTTAATTTACAAAGTGATATATTTGCATGTGCTTGGTGCCAATGCAATTAAATACATTGCATGAAATATATAACCCTTTATTCCCATCCTGCCTGCGCTATTTAAGAAACAGGAAAAAATATAATAATTATACATGTTGTTATACATTTCCAAAGCAAACTGTATACACAACCATCCATAGATGAACACATCTCTCCCAACAGATCAATCTTACCGTTTCATAAAATAGTTGCGCTTGTGAGGTTGTATCTTTATTTACCAGTGTTACTCCCTTATGTAGGCCTGAATAACATGCCACCAATCCAGTATTTACTGAGATCAAGCGTTCATCATCTAGTATCCATTGCTGACTTTTTGCAGTGGCATTGAATCGTGTCACCACCAGGGCATTATTATTCTCAACATCCAATGCAAGAGGTTGCTTGTTAGGATCACTATCCATGTAAATGAGCATTAAGAAGATGATGTCGGATGATTTAGCTGGTCCAGCTGGTACTTTTTCTTACTGCTGGTTGGTAGATGTTCCTCTGTGTTCCATAGTAACAGCCGGCGATGCTCCATTTTCAGGATTTAATACTGTAAATACAACTAAATCAGACCTCATTTTTGTGGCAATATAGATAGGTTTCTGGATAAATTAGCGAGACATTCAAAGTGATGATAATAGAGAGGTGAAATGATGTATAATTCACTTATAAATTTGGACGAGGAAAATTGAAAGAGAGCAAAAGTTGGTTTTCAACTGTTAATCATAAATGGATGGATACCAGACAAATGTCATGCACTGGACATATGTTACATAAATTGTCCAAGTACAATTAGTTGCAATTGACAGTACATTTAAATCACTGCTCCTTTATCTCTGAAATCCCCATTGCGTGTGCATGTGTCTTTAGTAATAAAGCACAATCAACTCGAGGGCAACCAGTCAGATTTTAAATCTATAGGTATACACAAGAACTCATGATGGACACATGGTGCACGATTACATGTACATTGGCAGTGCATTTTATTCATATAAATTTTATACCAACATCGATCACAACTATTCTCCAGTATAAAGGTTTAGTCATGCCTGTTTTAGTCCGCGTCAAAAAATTGTGCTCAAATCATTTCATACAGCAACGTTGATCACAACTATTCAGGTTGTTTTAGTCTGCTCATGCGTTAATTTTTGGTCCGGCCGGACAAAAAAATTGTGCCCAAATCGGTCCGACGGACCAAAAAGTGACGCGTGATCATGATTTGGTCCCACGTAGCGTATTTTGGTCCGCTATATACATGTATGTCTGATATAAAAACGGAATCGGAAGAAGAGCTAATTGAGCAGGCATATGACTACAAGACTACAGGCATGCAGGGTTGCCGAAGGCCAGTCCGGCCTGCCAGGTCGGTCTGCCAGGCCGGACATTTAGCTTGGCCTGGCAGGCCGGACCGTGACCTGACAGGCCGGCAGGCCGGGATCCACCCACTTATTATAATAAATTATTAATTCATTTCGCTATGTCTATAGCTATATATGGGACAGATTCCGAGATAACTTCCTATGTTTTATAACATTATAAAATAATCGTGTTATAACATTTGAATTGCTGTATCTGCCGAACAATAAAGGCTATCGACTTCCTATTTTCAACACTTCATACTACACCGGCATTGCCCTAGGTTAAAATACATGGGAAAGTTTACGAGAAAAGGGACCTAGCGTTTATTATTAAAAAGTATAATAAAAATGCATTACGTTTGATTTGCTATAACTTCCGAACAGTTAACGCTATCAACTTCCTATTTTCAACACTTCATACTGCACCATTTCTCTATGGTAAAATACATTTTGGAGTCTTGCACTTGCTCCGTGTCAGTATTGCAACGTTCGATACCCCACTGGGTTCAAACCCACCATAACTTTCGGTAGGAGTAATCAATTCGCTTCAAACTCGGTTTGTAGGTAGAGAGGTCCTATACCTATCGATTTGTTCTGTTCGTTAATTTTTATGCCATCCATTACGGAGATACAGTTGAACAAACTATGTGCACGTTTTCCCGCTTGATTCGCGCCAATGTTATAATCCCCGCCTCCCCATACATTGAGCGGAACGCAATTTGCCCAAATCATTGGCGCGAATCGAGCGCGAAAATGGGCACGTAGTTTGTTCAACTGTATCTCCGTAATGGATGGCATAAAAATCAACGAACAGAACAAATCGATAGGTATAGGATCTCTCTACCTACAAACCGAATTTGAAGCGAATTGATTACTCCTACCGAAAGTTATGGCGGGTTTGAACCCAGTGGGGTATCGAACGTTGCAATACTGACACGGAGCAAGTGCAAGACTCCAAAATGTATTATACCATAGAGAAATGGTGCAGTATGAAGTGTTGAAAATAGAAAGGTGATAGCGTTAACTGTTCGGAAGTTATGGCAAATCAAACATAATGCATTTTGATTATACTTTTTTATAAAAAACGCTAGGTCCCTTTTCTCGTAAACTTTCCCACATTTTTGTGTCTTGCACTTGCTCAGTACCATCATTGCAACGTTCGATACCCCACCAGGTTCAAAACCAACATACCTTTCTGTAGGAGTAATCCGGCAAATCGCTTCAAATTCGATTTGTAAGTAGAGAGGTCCTATATTTGTATATATATAAGTAGAGTGGTCCTATATCTATCGATTTGTTCTGTTCGGAGATATAGTTGAACAAACTACGTGCATTTTTTCCCGCTCGATAAGCGGCAATGATACATGCATAATCACCGCCTCCCATACTTTGAGCGGGACGCAAATCATCGGCGCGAATCGAGCGGGAAGATGTGCACGTACGTAGTTTGTTCAACTATATCTCCGTAATGGATGGCATAAAAATTAACGAACAGAACAAATCGATAGATATAGGACCTCTCTACCTACAAACCGAATTTGAAGCGATTTGATTACTCCTACAGAAAGTTATGTTGGACGGTTTGAACCTGGTGGGGTATCCAACGTTGCAATGCTGGCACGGAGCAAGTGCAAGGCACCAAAATGTATTTTATCATAGAGCAATGGTGTAGTACGTAGTTATGAAAATAGGAAGTCGATAGCCTATACCGTTCGGACGATCTAGCGATTCAAATGTTATAACACGATTATTTTATATTAAAACATCGGAAGTTTTCTCGGAAACTGCGGTCCTATATAGTAATATAGTTATTATACAATCAGCTGGTAATGGTTACAATTTACAAATTACAGATACAGAAACTGAGTCTGAGATACAAAACATGCAGTGATGCAAACAGCGCGCTTGCTTATCTAAATACTTGTAATTAACCATGCATTGTGCTTTAGCATGACACACGCCTCCAAACGTTGAGAGAGAAGGTTCAATCTCTGGCGCTGTTGAATCAGCCTTAGCTCGCGAAAACACCCGCTCGGATGGAGCTGAAGAAGTATGAATTTTTAATAAATTGTTTAATAATATCATAATGTTTTGTGGTTAGCCATGAATTTTTAATAAATTGATTAGTAACATCAATTTATCCGACCTGGCAGGCCGACCTGGCAGGCCGGGGCTGTCAGGCCGGCCGGTCACAGGCCGGGCCCCGGCCTGACTTTCGGCAACCCTGACTACAGGTAGATATCCTAAAAGGTGTACAGCAAATAAGAAACGATTTGTAAGAAGAAAGACAGAAAATTAAAGTTGCTTCTTAATGTTTAATCTCCAGCAAATGCAGCAATCCTTATTAAGGATGGCCAACCTTAAATATAAGGATGATGACCACTTTCTAAAAGAATGGTGTACACTTGTTGTTTTGTTTTGTATTAGTGATTCACTAGATTCAAGATCATGCAGATCAGCGATACTGCCGCAATTTAAACAGGTTTGGCTTGCTCAAAACCGGTATTACAGTGTAAATACGGCTGTCAGGGTTATGTGGCTGAATAGAAGGATGTATATGAGGACCTTTTGTTACAATTACTATATAATGTGTATTGTGCACGTGTTCGTTGATCTTGTCTGCAGTTGGATATATATAGCAGCTGGAGGAGCGGCTTGGCGGCGCTAGCACAAGCGGGGCGCAGGCTGCGGCTAGGTGGGCGGAAGGTCGGGTTGCAAGCCTATACCTGGATTTGTTCTGCTGCAACGGGGATTGCAGTCCAATCGGATTGCAGCGTTCAAGTGGGTCCCATTTTCACCCAATTAGCGGCTGATGTCAGGTAATGATAGGTAGCTGTTCCTTCCATTGAACTTACATGTATATAAATTTTCATGGAGCGGACAGCATTGCTTTTGTTTGCGAATGTGTTACAGAGGCAGCTAAAGAGTTGCGCTGCCCTGCTACTATGAAGCCTGAACAACAATGCAAAGGGCGGGTCATGCCCAACTCATCGACACCGCACCCGAAGCAATACATGTACATATCTTGAGCAGCTGCTCTACCCGAATGTGCAATAACATAACAACCTAATGATATTACATAACACTCCAGAACAAATCTTGGTATAGGCTTGCAACCCGACCTTAATTCCGCCAATACACGAAGGGCGGGCCACGCCCAACTAGGCTGCGGCTAGATCGATCCTTCTCAACAGCGCCGGAAACCGCAATTTGCCGCTGGCGATATAGTAGTGAGCAAATTTACTCAAAGTGACGTATGGCAAGGAAGGACAGGTTTCTGGTAGCTCTAGGAGTAGTATGTATATTGTCAGATGGATTTATGGAACAATATTACATGTAGGCCTAGGTGAACAAAGCGGCAGCACTGCGTGATTTGTCAAATGACAGCGACAGCGACAGCAACAGTAGGCTTAGGCAATGGCGTGGTTTCCTGGAGTCTAATGAATTGGGGCTAAGCTCCACTAACACATGTAACGGACGTGATGTACATACATGTAGTGCAGGGTAATAAAATGGGTCTGAGACCGAGACAGCAGGGAGAAAAAGTGGTCCGGTTAAAACCGTGCAACCGGAATGGCCCTGCAGTCAGTAGGAAGAAGAGGAGGAATAGAAACAGTAGCAACAGCCATTGTAATAAAGCAGGTGGTTATCATTATACGTATAAATAAACATACATATACAAGCGTTGCGTACAGTGGGGGGGGGGGGGGGGGGGGGGGGGGGGGGGAAACTGCATAAGTGGCAACATGGCATTATAACGGCTAGATCTTTGTCATACAAACGTATACGTATGTACGGTTGTAGTAGTAAAAAAATGAATGAAACAAGAAATAAAAACATTGTCTCCGAGAACTTTAGTGGTATAGGATTTGAAGGCAATGGTGGTGTAAAAAGGAAGGGAACAAGGGATTAGAGATAGAATAATTATTCCTATATTTAGCAACATAAAGTATCTCCAATTCCTTGTTCACTTCCTTCTTATACAACCATTGCCTTCAAATACTATACATATACATGAATCACTAATTTTCTCAGAGAAAATATTTTTATATCTTGTAACAATATGCGTAAGATTGGTCTTTATGAATACCTTTCTAGTGACAAGAATTTGCCACTACAAGGGAGTTGGAGGAAGGGCTGAATAGTAGACACCAAAAGCTCCTAAATGCTGCGAAAGCTTACATCATTTCTGCTCAGGTCAGTTTAATTTAATTCATTGGTATTATAATTAGACATAATAATATTCTATACCGCTGTTCACATAAGGTCAAATAAAAGCACTAGTATGATCTGAATTAAGCATTCAAAGGCTGTAGTGTTAAAGTTTTAAAAAACTTTTTTTTTGCGCCCATCCCACTCCCCTCCCCCCCCCCCCCCCCCCCCCCCCCTTCCTTTGGGTGTATATGCCTGACTTTATTAACATATTCATGATTATTTAACCGCATTGTAACAAATCGCGAACGTGCTGGTACGGGAAACACGTCACGTTATATTAACGAGGTAGATACTATTTTTATCAGTGGGGCAGAGGGAGGCCGTATACATGTATATCGCGGTACTTCACGCTTTCACGCAGGACATCCTCCTTTTTAGTTTAAACACCCCCACTCTTAACCGACGACACAACTGACGTATACGCGACAAAGTCATAGCCAAAAATGCAAATATATCCCAATGATTTCGACCTCTATGAAATTTAAACATTAACCCATATTATATCCACTATTGGTTCATGTACAGAGATAATACATGTATATAAATCAAGTCAAATGTCCACTGTGAAAGTCCACTGTTCCGAGCCGCTCCTGCATGCACGTACACTTTCTTCCAAACACACGCCCAACCGGTACCCCTGGCTCGCTCTACATGTATACATGTATATCACAGCATGAGCATTCAATAAGTATTCGCGCCGCAACGCGTAGAGAGAAAACGTTTTTAAACGGCTCGGCCTGACAGATCAGATGCACTCGTTGTCAGAGCCACAGATAGACTACCCGCATGTTCATGTACACACCGTTAATAAGGTTACTACATTCACGAATGACTTACATGTACCGATGAACAAAAATCCATTCTGAAGCAAATAACACAATCGCTACACTCGCTACTTATATATACTGTTAGCCGGCCGGCCGGCCGGGCGCTACGCCCGCACATACAAATCAGTTGTAGCTAGTATTGCAATTTTTGTTCGACTTGCATATCCAGTAAAATTATCCACGATTCATTCTTGTGGCGGTAAGACTTATACTATGTGGTGTACCTTTAGAAAATAGCGTGAGCGCAATACTGATTAATATGATACACAGGTAACACCTGGAAATTTTGTGCTTAAACCCACATATGCATATAGGCCACATGCATCCTCAGGGACTTTGCCATAATGCTGGGAAGGTAGGGACCACAGCAAAGTACTGTGTCTGACTGTGAATTATTTCTGGCCTATGAATACTTGTTACCACCTAAGTCATAGGAATGGGCTATGTTGAATGGAATGTTTCTACATTTCTTCATGTACACTAACTTCTCTGCCGGAAATGTGAACTTCTATACCTCACACCTTCAGGGACCTGCTCTGCCAAATAATGTGTGCTATACTCTGCCTTTCTGTTTCAGTGCGGTTAACCCTTTTCTGCCTCACACATAGGCCACACCCTCAAGATTCTTGTCTGTCATTCTCCCCACATATAGGCCGCACCCTGAGGGGCTTTGTCACAATGCTGTAAACATTTGTATAAATCAATATGTGTACTGCTGCAGTGTCCCCCCCCCCCATTCAGACTCATGTACAGACCACACCCTCAAGGACTCTTGTATGCTGAATTGCAGATAACCCTTTTCTTCCTCACACATAAGCCACACCCTCAAAGGCTCTTCTCTGCTGGAAATATGTGCTTCAACCATGAAGGCCACACCCACAGGCCTAGGGACTTTGCCACAAAGTTCTTAACCAAGGAAACATGTGTATCAATACACTGGTGGCTTTCATAGCTAGAAACACAGCAAAGTACACAAGCTCCAGGTCTGGCTGTGAATTATTATTTATGACACGTGTGACTACCCAAGTCTCTACATACCGTATACACTCAAATACAAACCGCGGTTTATAATAAAGACCAAAACGGTATCCGCGCGCGCGGTAATTTTGATGTACATGTAGCTACAAAACATCACATTTCTCTGTAACGCGTAATGCAAATCTAAAGCCTTTAACACTATGAAATAATCTACCATACATATACATAAAAAATTTCGTAACGCGCGGGGTTACCTTCTTTGTGATTTTATTCAATTGCCATTGAGGATAGGTCCCCCATATATGCCTCAGACATATATGTACTATCCACTCAAGGTGGAGGGTATCATGAGGCCCAATCTCACTCATTGTCGCCTATTTTAGGCAAATGAATCTGTTTGGACAATCAGCTGATAACACACATACCATTGAGGTCTACTGGTATACAGTGTAGGCCATGCTGTTTTGTGTGATTGTAAGAGGTATAATAGAAATAGGGTTCTGAGACAGCACTATGATGCCTTATCCCAGCTATACTATAATTTTATTGCATTAATGGCACGAAGATCTTTTAACAATCCCCCTGCTTTTGCTCTTCGAATGTTCAGTGCCTTAGCAAGTAATGCATCTGCGCTAACTTTGCTAACAGCAGCATGTGCAGATCTAGTGGTAACCTTTTGTGCTAACCATGGATGGGTCTTGCAAAAGGCATCATTGAACTCATCTAGCAATGTCCTATTGCTTAGAATAGCCTTTTCAAGGCCACCCTTATACTCCATTAGAACACTATCATTGGGTTCATACAGGCAGTAGCTAAAATGATTAAGGAGATGGAAGCATGCAGTCAATACTTATAAATTTACTTACTTTGACACTGGTAATACATGTAGAAGCCACATACTAATGTCTACCCCATGTCATGCATTATTTGTGTGTACTATACAAGGGGTGACATTAAACGTGGCTTGATCTGTATTGCAATGCATAATAAACATAACTGTAACAGAAATAGTGCAACTAATATCAATAATATGTAAGTAAGAATACTGTGTCCGTTATGCAACATGACAAAATCCAGCTGTACATGTCATCACCTAGCAACACAATGTTTAAAGCTATGTCAGTTTTCCAGCTGCTCTAGTCTAAAAGAAGCGCGCCAAAACATAATATTCCATGCACAACTCACCTTTGGGCGGTAGTTGTTATTCCGTTGTAGCATGCTGTCTCCGCCTCACTCTTACGCTTCTGGTATATCGCGCCCTTCTCGCTGAACGCGCAGCGGAAGGGTTTCTCCAATATACACTCCTTTTGGAATCCCGATTAAATGCGGGCGATTAGTCTTTTGCTTCTTAGAAGCTCGTATGTCGTCGGAATTCTGCTCATCACAGCATTCACGCCCCCTCTTAGAAGCGCCGAACCCGAGAGAGGTCTCTAACTCCTCGTTTCGATTTTGGAGGTATTCCGCTCGTCGCTTTGCTCTGCATTTTGATAAAAATAACTTCGCTATTAATGAGTTAAAAAATGATAGATAACTAATACTATACACATATCACGTGAACATTGCCATGGGAACGCTTTCAAATAGCTCCCAAATGCATATTACGTATATCAGTTACATGCTTTATTTCCAAATCTGAGACCTGTAGATTTTCTTCCAGAATTTTCTAGATTTTTTGGTGTATTTTGCGCTCATTACAACCATTCCTATCCCGAGTTGGTGGAGGACAAATTCCGGTCTGGGAACGAGAACTACGAGCTTTTCTGTAAACGTTCTGGCGACTTGAACAAAACATGAAAATGATCGTCTTTCCGTTGTGGCTCGATAGCAGTAAAGAGCTACACTATCCGTTTCTCGGTTCGTGAGTTATACGCGGATCGCGTTTTTAATGATATTCATGATACGGCACAAATCCTATATGAGAGTAGTCTCGTACCCAGACCCAGATTCTCACAGCAGCGGATGTATTACATCACCGCTACGTAGCGGTGATGTAATCCATCCGCTGCTGTGAGAATCTGGGTCTGGGTACGAGACTAATATGAGAGTTACTGCCGTAACTCCCGATTGTATGAATGTGATAAATTTTAGGTTGAAGCTGTGAGATGTATTATGCATAAATGAAAGCAACAAAGGAATGCAAGTAATTGATATGCTATTCACACTATTCTTTATGTGCTATAGTTAATGGCTGCACTAGTATGCGTGGTGAGATGAGCCTGTATGAAGATACAGTTGGGTACTCTTGAACCACACATATAGGCATACACGATCCATTGTTTTGTATATGTTCTAAAAGGCACAGACGAGATATACTGCTTCTTATGCAACATGGAGGCTAGCAGGATTTGGTTTTAATTATATTAAATGAGCTGTGCACTACTTGAACTACTGGTATAACCCACTCAGCTGCTTAAATGGCCCTTGTACATTTAATTGCATCTGATTATTATAGCTCTCTACATACATGTAGCTAGCGTCTAACATATTCTATTGAATTGTTTTGCTGTTGATGCTCTTACTATTGCCACAGTAACAACATCCAAGCTAGCTTAAAATATTTTATCTTGCAAATTGGAGGATCAGCACTGCAGTAAGATAATGCTTCCCTACGAGATAGGGCCCACCTATCTTCAGTTTCCTAACCTCCTTCATCAGATTGGCTATATTTTAAACCTCTAAGGCCTTCACCTTGATTCTTCAAAGTTTCAAGCTGCCATGAAGTGGTGGTTAGACTTCTTGTGAGTCAAGGTCACCTCTGTCCTCAATGCAAGTTGCACTCTTTGAAGCTAGATTTTGATCACCATGCTTTGTCATGCAAAATTGGTCCTGATAGGATTTATCACCACGAGAAACGGACCTTTTTCAGTTTTATTAACATACATATATGTACATGTTCAATGTGTTTTGGTGCACAGTTTGAAGCCAGGAGCAGCCTGCTGATATTTTTTCTATCCATAACTGGGAGTTGGGTAAACTTGCAGTAATTGATCTTTCCATCGTATTCCTCCCTTATAATAATGATGATACAAAATAACAAAATGACAGAACCATTAAAAGTAATGCGGAGGCAGATATTGAAAGTCACCACTTTCAACTGATTCAAAGTTTGTTCCACAATTTACTGCTATACACTTTTATGATACTGCTTTTGACATCTCATTGAGTATGTTTTGAGGACCACCCTTCATGCATGTAGGCTCCAGTGAGCATACTTAAGAAACACTTTGGTAACATCCTACATTTCCAAGGGCCTCATATACCAGCTTAAACCTTAATTCTGTTCATCTCACTATGCATTTTCTATTATTGCAGACCATATACATATACACATATGTGTTTAACATTTGGGCATACTCTCGCTACTCAAAAGGGATTTTTATCTAGGAATTAGTGGGTCTAAACTGGTTCTAAATATGCTTTGATGCCTTTGCTACAGTGTTCACATATTGCACATGATCTTTATTGGTGTGCCATCCCAGTTTCCCTTTACATCAGGTGTCAGGAGTGGCTGGCTTCCTTGATGTTTGTACATGGTCCCTGAAGCTGACAGTACTGATTTCCTGTGTTAGGGTCGCCACTGTAAGGGAGAAGCCCACCATATATTAGCACACATTGCCCACAATGACATGCATGCCCACAATGACATCCTATATACTGCCTAATTGTTTCACTCTTCACTAGCCACTTCCCCTTTTGCCCACCCACTAAGAACCATCCACTAGGTGCTAGCCACATCATCACATTTTCTATACCCACTGGCAACAGGGATTGCAGCTGAAACTTCTATTTGTGGTGGGACCTCCTCTGGTTCAGTCCTAGTTTCTGCCTCCAAGTTTTCATTGCATCCATTTATTTCGAGTAAACTATAATGTTGTTCATTGTCAATATCATTGACTGGTCCAGTGAAATTTCTGGTCTGTGATCTCATTGCTTTTCTCCTTGCATTTAAAAGCAGAGGCATGGTAATTGGCCACCACTAGTTCTTCATTAACCAACTCACCTTATCACAAGAACACCAATCACTACTCCCACCATCACTAGTACTGCTATAATAACAGCCATGATAATACCTCCTGTAACCCTTGCTCCTAAAATTAAACAACGTAGGGAATAGCAACTGAGCTGCAATAAGAAAGTAAACCATTATAGGACCTACCTACATCTTCTACAAGAGGGGCTATAGCTGTGACTTCATTTGAACCAGTTTGGAAAAATGATAAACATTAATTACACATTTAAATTTTCATCTCTGTCATATGGCTGTTTAATTTGCAATACATGAATATACTTACTGATTGCATTGCAATGAATCTTATATAATTGTCTATGATTATGCATGCATTGCAAGAATTCACATGACTTTGATGACATTGCCCCATTCAAAAATTTATCAAAACTTATCAAATGTTGAACTCATTTAATACATTTGTATCAACTCACCATTGCATGTTTTGTTATCAGCACCCAATGTATACCCAGCCATACATGTGCAAAAAAATCTTCCAATGGTCCCATTGCATGTCTGAGAACATCCACCATTGTTTATGGCACAGTCATTGATGTCTAGCATCATGACTCAATGAGAATATAAATGTTGAACAAAATTTAAATAACTGCTTACCATTGCATGACCTGCTATCAGCATTCAATGTATATCCAACCAGACATAAGCATTCATAACTTCCGATGCTGTTTTTGCATGTCTGTGAACATCCTCCATTGTTTGTAGCACATTCATTGATATCTAGCATCATGAATTGATATAAATGCTGAATTCAGATTCAAATAAATGCTTACCATTACATGATCTGCTATCAGCACCCAACGTATACCCAGCCTTACATGAGCATAAAAAACTTCCAATGGTGTTATTGCATGTCTGTGAACATCCTCCATTGTTTGTAGCACATTCATTGATGTCTAGCATTATGAATTGATATAAATGCTGAATTCAGATTCAAATAATTGCTTACCATTGCATGATCTGCTATCAGCACCCAATGTATACCCAGCCATACATGAACATACAAAACTTCCGATGGTGTTATTGCATGTCTGTGAACATCCTCCATTGTTTGTAGCACATTCATTGATGTCTAGCATCATGAATTGATATAAATGCTGAATTCAGATTCAAATAAATGCTTACCATTACATGATCTGCTATCAGCACCCAACGTATACCCAGCCTTACATGAGCATAAAAAACTTCCAATGGTGTTATTGCATGTCTGTGAACATCCTCCATTGTTTGTAGCACATTCATTGATGTCTAGCATTATGAATTGATATAAATGCTGAATTCAGATTCAAATAATTGCTTACCATTGCATGATCTGCTATCAGCACCCAATGTATACCCAGCCATACATGAACATACAAAACTTCCAATGGTGTTATTGCATGTCTGTGAACATCCTCCATTGTTTGTAGCACATTCATTGATGTCTAGCATTATGAATTGATATAAATGCTGAATTCAGGTTCAAATAATTGCTTACCGTTGCATGATCTGCTATCAGCACCCAATGTATATCCAACCATACATGAGCAGACAAAACTTCCAATGGTGTTATTGCATGACTGTGAACATCCTCCATTGTTTGTAGCACATTCATTGATGTCTAGCATTATGAATTGATATAAATGCTGAATTCAGGTTCAAATAATTGCTTACCATTGCATGATCTGCTATCAGCACCCAATGCATATCCAACCATACATGAACATACAAAACTTCCAATGGTGTTATTGCATGTCTGTGAACATCCTCCATTGTTTGTAGCACATTCATTGATGTCTAGCATTATGAATTGTTTAAAATGCTGAATTCAGATTCAAATAATTGCTTACCATTGCATGATCTGCTATCAGCACCCAATGTATATCCAGCCATACATGAACATACAAAACTTCCAATGGTGTTAGTGCACATCTGTGAACACCCTCCATTTTGTGCTAAGCATTGATTGAAGTCAGTACCACCTAATTACAATTAGGATGTACATCTAAAAATGTTTGCATACATGTACGTACCTGAAAGCTGCAAGAAAATTAGTGAAAAAAGAAGACAGTAAAAAAAAGTAGTTGTAATTGAATGCAACCATAAGTATATAAACATTTAAATATTATTGGCAATGCATAACATAAGCACATTGTCATCACCATGTTTCAAACAGCTGCACCATCAAGAATAATTGGCTTGAACGAGCTCTATAGTTATTATGCGTCATGTAGGACTACATTCAGTTATTTAACTACTATGCCAAGCACTAATAATATAAAATGCACTTGTTTATAAATTATACTATTCATTGTGGCATGGAATTGGCCAAGATAAAAAAAAAGTATTTTCATCCTGAATTGAGGATGAAAATCCTGAATTAAGGATGACTTTATGCGTCTCATACAGTATCAACTTCAATCAGAACGGTATTGATAATTTTGATAACTTTTCTGTTTCAGTAGGCTTTCATCTTAATAGCACTATCCATTTTAGTCGTTCAAATTTCTTTTTCTTTTTGAAAAACCAATGTTTATGCCTTGCTTCCTCTTTCGTTCACAAATAATGCCACGGTTACATCAAAGTCAGGCACAAAGTTAAGAAAAGAACAGGAAGCTTACTTTCAAGATAGAAATTGTTACTAAGATCTCTAAGGAGAGTCACATAAGCAAATTCAAGCATATGAGGTACAAGCATCAGATTAACTCAAGGCAGAATAAGTGAAGTGAGTCGATGAGGATGGTACAATGGTTAGCCTCTGCAATATCGCATTTCTGTCATTGAGAGCGATGCATAAATACCTGGCATTGGTAGAAATGCTGTCAACAGTACTATTGGCATACAAATAAAGGGGGATGCTTGGACAGTGATCATAAATTACATTTTACTTTTATCTTGTTTACAGTTCGGGTAAAAATGCAACTTCTACCAAGAGTCTGGAGGTGCTACTACCATTATGTAGTGAATAGGAGTAAAATTGATAGGTTTAAAGCTCTTTGTACTCATTACAAACTGTAAATCGCTAATTATTCCATTTACTAAAGCAAGAAAACGAAACCTGCTTATGCAGCCTTGAAGATTAGGCAGCTTTCTAGATGAGTAAATTTATTCCATGCTATAGAATGTGTGCATCATTGGTGAAACAAAACAGCTTTTATGTTTTAATTTTCACTGCAATGGTTGTTACAACGGATGTACTCATTATCCTGAATTCAGGATTTTACCGATCCTGAATTCAGGATGATTAAGGGTTATGTATTTCTTGGAAACACCACATCAAAAGTGTTAACAGGGAAAGGACCCCCCACCCCCAATTAAAGTACCTTTAACCTTTGGTAAATTTAAATTTCACCTTTAAATTCATCTGCATGTTAAGCTTTTTTATTTTAGAAATTAACTTTTTTTCATATGCAAAAGATCGGTGACACTATTCAACCAATTAAAAAAAAAACAAACACGAATAACAAACGGAAAAATTGCACCAATAAATAAGAGGCAGCAGAGCGACATGGAAGAGCACAATTCACATGGATGATGGGGCTGGACCACCCACATCAGCTTATGAATAGAATTTGTATGTGCTGTTTTGTGTGTGCATATATTTTTATTTTAATTTATTTTATTTTTTATTATTTATATTATTTTATTTTAATTTTTTTATTTTATTTTTTTATTATTTTTTATTTTTAAAAGTATGTTGTTTATACATTTGTTCTTTTCATTTGTATACATGTTTATATGTATGCATTTATTATGTATCTGTTATAAATACCTATAGTGTCTACATGTATTGGTGTGTTTATTCCAGTTGTTGTATGACAACAAACATAGTATGAATAGTAAAGGCCAAAAACATTCTCTATCATATTGCCAAGTGATTGGCTGTATTATCAAACTGACATTGCTCAGAGGCTCTGTCCTAAATATACATCTGTCAATGATTTTAGTGTGGCAAAAATGCTGGAGCTGCACTAGTAGGATAAGGTACGCCACCTGCTAGTATTCTTTAAATTTTTATTTCTGGTTGAATAGAGAAATTCAATAGAACTCTTATAAGCATTGTTGTTTTGTAAATTTAAATATTATGACATCTACAGTAAAAAATCATTGATGTTTAAATGAAATGAAGGGGAATATTAGTGCAACTGATAGAACAGGCAGACTGGAAAATACTACCTTTGTCATAAACCCTCACAAATTGTAACTTTAACCCTTTGTCTGACAGCTGTATCAATTGTCCCCATATATTTAAAATCATTGGGGTTTTATATTTAACATATGTACATGTACCTGATAGAATGATGCGCATAGAAGAGAGCCTTTGTATGTAAAATCTTTCACAGTGACACTAACATTGATCTGGAAGAAATGCAAGTTATTTCATTTACATTCAGCTATTTACACGTACCTGTTGTCCTGCCGTATGGCAAGGGTAGTTAGTCCCAAGAACTTCAATTTGAAGCACATTATTCATATATGAGTACTATTGTTAAGGGTAAAGATATAAATGCCATTTAAACCCAGTGAATGATGGCTTCAGGTATCCAACATTTGTAAATTGTAACATCTTTATCATTTACACATGTATAAACAAAGCCACACACTTTCACCATTAAGCAACACATCACCACCACCATTATAATTGTAATATACTAGTATCATCCATGTATATCCTTGTTTAAACCTACATGCACATATGCCCATCCTCACCCCCCCCCCCACCTCCAAAATATAAAATGGAACTGATGTTGGTGGACTGAAGCTGGGCAAAACTTGACATGACTGATTTCTCGCCTGGCCAAGAAATACAATCTTTACCATTACTAGTGTGTATGGAAGACTCAAATTGGCCCTTAAAATGTTAGAGCACCCCTGTCACATTCTCAGTCCTTCCAGGACGCCTTTTATCTTGTAAGTTGTGTTATGTGCTATAATAATTCTTATAGTGTATGTAATCACAACTTTGTACATGCACTTTGACCCATAAAATCTGAATGAAGAGAAATATCCTCATACATCTTAGACTAAATGAAATTTGTAAGATATCCACCATTACGAGAGTTTGAGATTGCATCAATGTTAGCTTTGCAAATATACATGTAAGCTATCACTGAGCTAGTTTTACAACTACATGTATGTCCATAATCCATTAATGTTTTTATACTATTCTGCTTGAATGATTCCTCCCATCTGCCCTATACATTCAACCATTCAGCTTATTTGTAATCTTCATATCCATTGTTGGCTATTGCGCAAATGATGCATGCCTGTTAAGCAAATAACGATTACAGCAATCAAGGAATCAAGTACACACTGCAATTGGTAAATTTGGAAAATTATGCATATTACAGACCTTTATATTTAGGGAAATTAAATATTATGCAAGTAAATAAAAATATTCTATACAAAACAGTGTCAACAGCATATAGGATTGAAAGACTATGGTGATGTACAAATCATGGAAATAAGCTTTAATGGATGTGGAATGCCTCATATTCATGGGCAAAAGATTTTGGACAGTGCAAAAAATCTCAAGGTTCAGGAATATTTTCACTTACAAATATTTCCATGCAGCTATATAATCCCCCCCCCCCCCCCTCCATATGATTCATGTAAAATCATTCTATGACAGGGGGAGAAGTCAATTGAAACAAGTAAATATAAACACACTCTATGAGATAGTTGGTGGCATATTGGATTGAAAGACAATTGTGGTGTACACATTTACTGAAACAAGGTTTGTCTGAAATGGGACTTGGGACTTGGGGTAGGATATTTAGCACATTCTTCAGCATGCACTATTTTAGAAAGTGAATATAGATCTATTTACATCGTGAGGCATCCCTTGAAAGCATTTGTAGCACAGATAACCTTATTATATTACAGTACTTTTATAATGGCGCAGATAAAAAGTTGCTTGATTCTAGATACATCAGATACAACATTTATGGGGTCATGCCCAGGCACTTGTAGCAACTGCACTTTATATGCTATATTCGTTAAGCATATAATGACTGATGGCAAATATTGTGGATCTCTTGGGGTTTAGTAATGATAATGATTGTTATAACAATTCTTAATGCAAATAACGAATCATCCTCGTTGATTTCAGGCACTGACCCTCAAAGTCATAGTGGCATCATCACTGCTGGTGTAGGTTGCATCACCATGGCTGGTGACAGTGCAATGCAGGAATTCTAGCAGGGGTGGCATAATTTGAAGTGGAGTCAGTCGATGAATTTTTCCATCCAAAACCATTTCTAATAGTCCACTGACGAAGATTCCATATTGACATTGTACATAATCCACTTACTTTTCTATTCAATTGGTGCCTACCACACGCACTTGTAAGTGAATCTTACTTGAATAAACTTATCTGCTGTTTACATATGCACACCCTCACTCATACACACACGTTATAAATACACTAAATTAGTCTAATTTGTACTTTCCTAACACCTTGTCATGTTCAACACAGCTTAACATATCATTCTTTCACTTAATAACATGCTCATTGTATGGAGCATGTATGTTATAATAATCCACCATAGTTCATGGGTTATCCTCATTGTTTTAGTATGTATTACTCTAAGATCTACACTTGCTGCAGAACAGCAAGGGTTGCTTGCAAATGATATAGTGTGCTTGCAAATGATTTAGTGCCAAGTTTAATTATATTGAAACAGGTTTTTCATATAATTGAATTCATGCTATGTATTTGTAATACATGAACAATAGATTATTTTTTATGAATCCATTATGATACTGGAGTTGTTTAGTTGATGACTTAACTTCTGTGAGAGTAAACCATACCACATTTGTGGCCTACCAAAAATGCTGAAGGAAAGGTTAAGAAATATATGGAAGCTATTGGTATTACAAAAAATGGAAGGTTCTTCGTCTTCAAATACATAAAGAATGGCACTTTGAACAACATCCATAGACAGTATAAATTTACAAGATCATAGAAAAATGAAATAAGATCTCCAACTTCCAATCCCTGTAATTCTACACTCACACACACACAATACAAACAGAAATCACATCTACATGTACCTGATAGCATCCAGCACCAGACAAACGAGGTGAGTAGTTATTCATTGAATTATTCACAGTCCATCCTTCTGAACCATGGAGCACACAAGCTGAGCTTTGACCATAGGTCTCGCCAAGGTAGTTTATACCAGATGGGTTATTTGTGGCATTGGAACAGACTGTGTTAGGATACAGACCAATCTGTGCAGTAGAAATTATAGTATTTTTTTATGGTCTAAGACCTATTTAGTTAAGTTCTATGGTTTATTGTGAGTATGCATGCTTCATAAAACTCACATTTTGGAATGGGCAATAGTCAGCTAGCTTATCACCACCTCCATAATTTCTACCAAGCGATAAGAAATACTGGAAAAAATAAAATTTCAATCCATTACTTGCCATACAGACATTATATCACCTGATAGTCTTTAGGCAGTGGTGAAAAATACTTTACCATATTGCATAATGAAACAGCCTCTCTGCCTATGGTACAACCCAGCATGGTAGATTGCATATTACAGAATGGATCCATTGAGCCGCTTCTATTGGGCAAAGTGAGGAACATACATGCAACTAATCCACTAATCAGTACAGGTTCTTCCTACAAATTCAATTGGCTTTTTATATAGCCTCCACAGCTGCCTGCTGCAAACAGACAGCCAGCATTCTTCCCCCACACAAGAGGCTGGGCCATACTGTAGTTGACCTGGTACCACCTATAATGGTAAAGAAAGAAGGTGGTTGTATCAAAGCTAATAGGCAGGATGTGGAGAATGGAGGGGGGAAAAGAAGAAAAACTGACCCTGTGTCTTGCAGGGCTGCAAGTGTCAAAACAGAAAACAGAGGGTTAAATGACAGATCACCGGTCATGAGTTCATTCTGGTGTGATAAAAGAGCTTGCTAAGTGATTATGAAGGTTTGGGCTATAATCAACCCAGTCACACCACTCATGACACTCAGTACACTAATAGTCTCCCTCTGCAATATATCCTGTATATGCTGCTGTATTAGCTGAAGACATCTCTGAGTACATATGCAATAAAAAGCTGCTTTTAATGGCAAGTTGCATATAATCCACTTAAATGCATTCACATGCACTGTCATGCTCTGATTGTGACATTAATACATTGTGCATATGATGTGCATGCTGTAAGTGAAGGCATGTGGTATATAGACAAAAACAATTGTCACATTGCATGGTATCGATAGAACCAATCAATATGTTACATATGCTTATAGTGCTACCAGCACATGTATGAATGCATGTTTGTTTTGATCATTATTATAATCCCTTCAATGGATTGGTAGATGACTAACTGCCAAATACGTCCAAATATGTGACCATATTCACAATGACATGGATGGTCCCGGTGGAACAATTCACATGCCACAGATATTCCCGGGGGACCATGAGCAGTTGCAAAGATGATATGGGAAGGGGGGGGGGGGGGGGGGGGAGGGGGGGGGCAGATTCCACGGTCCATGGATGGGGGGGGGGGGGGCAGATTCCACGTCCATGGATGGGGGGGGGGGGGGGGGGGGCAGATTCCACGGTCCATGGATGGGGGGGGGGGGGGGGGGGGGGACTCATAGAACATCGCATTGATAGTTTGTTAACTATGCAATTTACCCCTAGAATTCTTTTCTCCCAATGGCTAATGGCAGTGTGTGTTCCACCTTGGTTCTCTAACTCCACACCTATAAGGCTAGAACAGTTGAAATAGATTCGTGCTGTAGCCTGGATGGAGATAGTGAGGAGGTACATGTATGGAAGGTTTGGAGAAAGGGAAGGAGTGAGGGATGGAGGTAGGAAAGGAGGGATGGAGGTGGAGTGGGAGGGAAGAGGGAGGGAGGGGGGGAGAGGGGAGGGAGAGGAAGGAGTGGAAGGGGAGCGAGTGGGGTGTTAAAAGGAGAGAGGAAGATAGATGTAATACCAATGGGTAAACTTATTAATAATTGGCACTTGTAGCATGACCAAAAGTTATCACTGGAAAGATTGAATAACTGTGCCAGGCAAAATAAATAATTCATCATTATTGATGCTGGTAAATGAGGTTAATTATCGAGCTAGACCACACTTGTTTAATTTCTTATGCTCTCTTAGTTACAGTAGGTACATGTTTGGATATACATCAAAAGTATTGACACTGTGAACAGATGCATTTTCCACAATTCAAGAGCAAAGTTGCAAGTCATAATTACCAGCACATTTGGAGTGATGAGAAGTGTGACTGAATGATTCATTATTCTTTCTGTTCTCACCCACCAGTTATTATAAGTTAGTCGCATCACAGTGGTGTTGCTGTATTGATAAGCACTAAGTGCAGGAGTGAGCGGAATTGTTATGCATGCAACAGCATATCCAGTCCAAGATAAATGACCATATTTACATACAATGCATGCATGTACATGTACAAGGTGGAAATATGCATCTGCGTGTACTTCTTACCCATTCATATATGGGGGAAGATTGGTTGTGGGATCTCTACGTGTACGTGGGTTGCCATTCTGATCCCTCCAGAAGGGGAACAGTCCTTTTGAAAATCCCTGTGCAAATACATGTATGATTGCGTAAAACACTATTTGGTCAACAACGTACTTCTAACATACATGCAATTATGTATTTGAGGATGTTTTTATTACAAATCTTTGATGATGCCAAACAATAACTGCCATCAAAACTATTCATTCATTTGGTCATCCCCAGCTTAGATTTCCCATAGCCATAGTGAAGTCCACAAAGTTAGTTTCTATGCTCCCTACATGTACCTCCCTGTGGAGTTCCACTCATCCTTCCCCTTCCTCCTATAAATGTCAAAACATTCTCCAGTGGCCTCCTCTTCAATATTCAACGATGACCATCAGTTCCCTTTCTACCCTCCTTTATTTCCTCCCCTCTTCCCTCCCCCATATAACTGAAAGGTCATGACTTGATGAAAAAAATTCATTCTACTTCTCAATAGAATCATATGTGCTTATATGCATACATGAGAATATGTGGAAAATTGTAATTAGTGCTCACCAGTGCATGTTGTGCTTTATGCTTGACTGCATTCAAAATATCATCATCATTTATGCTACCAAACACCGAAGAACAGAAGTTGATGTTTCCAGCTATGGGTCTGGGAAAGGGTGGAAGATTTACATGATGTTAGATCTGGGAGGAGCTTTTCGTAAATATTTACATTCATATAACAATAGAACCCTTCCTTTATATGTAGCTGCATAAGGGTGCAGTTATTTGCTATTGTATGTATCATCTGCGCGCCCTGGAGTTCTATTAAATTACTGAATGCTCTGCTAATACTCTAATAATTATTCCTTACGCTGTTGAAGGGAAGGATGTATTCCATGTGTTCTCCCATCGGCATTTACTTTTTTCATTATAATCAGCAATTATTATTTTATTACAATGATACTGCAACATATTAAGCTGGGTAGTACCGCATAGGCACATACAAGATAGGGATTTGAAAAATTTTTATCCACAATAGTAACAACCTTGTTTTGTATGTAACGTAATAGTCATCGAATATTGCTTTATTATGTACTATACATGTATCCAAATTATTATTGTAACTTCCAAGTTGTCATTTCATTGGTTGTGCAATGAAGTTGTTTAGTATCTAATGCTATAATTTCCAACGTCCGTACGTCCGTACGTCCGTACATGTACATTGTACGTCCGTACGTACGTCCGCTTAACCACCTATTCATAAACTCCGCCTAGCCTCTACAATTGTGGGTTTGAACACAACTAGCAACGCGTACCTAGCAACCAATAGAAACGACCACTCATACACAAATGACCAATCACGGCTGTTTCGAGCTGGACAATTAGTTTGATAATTAGAGCGTTACGGTATATGATTTACAAATGATGGCGGATAGCCTCATTATCGCTATGCAATGTTTAACAGCATGGCTTGCTTGAAGCTTACACCTGGTGCTATTATACGCTGATGCATTAGTACCAGAAATCATTTCTCTATAACACACACATGTGAACTATTAATACTACGCTTTCCAATAATACACTGGCCTCGTTTTCATAAGCATACGCCGTTACGTCATCTCGAGCATGTGTTAAAAAAGCGCGAGTTGCATCGAGCCGCCAATTTTCCCACTGGTAAATTCGACATAGAGGCAATGTTAACACTTCAGGTGAAAGGTGTATGTCATTAACTAAGTGCGGCCGGCACTTTTCGGCCTAAACAGTCTGCTTGTTTTCTATGAATAATGATGCGGAGTTGTATAGGTTGAATGGATTCCCACCACCACCAAGGTCAGTTGCACTGCAGAGGGTGCATGACTGAAGGGGAAACAAAAAAGACACCACATAACAGTGTGAGGCATATACTCAGGCCTTGCAGAAGGTGTTTGGTATGGCATTTTGAACTGAGGAGGATGCAATGGTGTACCCACAAAGCTTTTGTAGCTCCTGCAAGGATTCCCTTTAAAAGGCAGCTGTACCATGTGTGACTGCATTTCAGTGGCAAACACATAGGAGTTAATCTTGCATGGTGAGATGTTTGCACCCGGACCCAATATGATGGCATTCAAATTAAAATGTATTTAAATTCATACATATATAAGGTATAATGAACACTTCATATCCACTCAGCAAGTGGGAAGGCCATCCAATATCATTCACACAGCTAAAGATGGTGGTGCTAGTACACTGACATCATTTACCCCCTACCCGCTGTTTTGAATTTGTCAGATCTCTGTGCCTGAACGTTCTCAACCTGCCCCTGCACAGTGTGTCAGCAGAGGTACAGTGTCCCTGTTGTTATGACACAGCACAGCTGCATCATAACCCTGCTTCCACCTTGGGATTGAACATCTCGGGCAATATATTCATCCATTTTGCAGCCTGTTCCAGGGACATCTAGGCACACCATCTCCTACTGAGGAGAGGAGATGGTAGATGTCCTGAGACGCATGTCATCAACAAGTCCTTAGAACCTGTCCAACACAAGGAAGAGCATGTGCACATCATTATCACTGACAGGATGACATCACATACAGAGAAGTCATAAGACATTCACACACACACAACACACACACACACACACACACACACACACACACACACACACACACACACACACACACACACACACACACACACACACACACACACACACACACACACACACACACACACACACACACACACACACACACACACACACACACACACACACGTTATTTCCCAAAGCCACTATCCCAGTATTAATGCATTTTCTTGACGACCACAATGTTGCTTGGGTACATAAGTGGTATTTTGGATTTGGTCTCCTTGGAAAACAAGGAGCAAATCCATATACATGTCAAATTCAATGCACCGGCAGCCAAGGACATATGCATCAATACAGGAAAAGTTGCAGTATTACCAGTGTGTAATGTAGGAATATCACAAAATATCGCAGCAATACCAGTAGTAACAAAAAGACGCAAATATGTATCACCTATGCTATACATGGTATGAAAAATCACTTTTAATATGAGTCAAATCACCTATGTTTGATGACTTGTAGCGCTGTCATTTCTGCAGGCCGCACTTAGTTGTTTGGCTTTCAAGGTAGCCTCCGCTCTCCACCATTTATCCACGTCTTGTTTTCATCCAGGAAAATTGGCGGTAGTCTAGTGTTCCGATCTTTGTGAAGGATATCTAATCGCGGTACTCTCGTGGCGAGCGCTATAGCTAACAGACGGTACAGAGTTGTGCCTTGCAATTCACACGAAGGATAGAAAAATGGTATGTGTACGCTAAAATGGCTTTTAAATGGCGGGACTACAAGTGCAGTCCTTATATAGCTCGAAGATACAAAGTCCTTGTTGAGGTCATGTTTGATGATGTAATCGTTTCAATATTTCAGGGCGTAGGTCTTATTGTCCAACGTTGAATGGGCCTGAAACAGCCGTGCAATGGCCATGCATGAAAGATCGGAAGTACGATAAACGTCACGTCCGGAGTAAAAACCACAGTGGTTGCCTAGAGACATTGTGTCACGTTCGCGGACCTTTGTGTAATAAAATGGCATCGCTCCTTCCCGCTCGGACAGTGATCCTTCGGCCGATCCGTTTCCTGGTCAAACTAACAGTATGTTTGACCGAGTCTGACATACCCGGAGCCTTTTTAAAGCCATCCATTTTAATAGGCTCAGGGTATGTCAGACTCTGTCAAGCTTACTGTTGGCAGCATAGTTTGACCAGGAACTGGATCGGCCGAAGGATCACTGTCCGAGCGGGAAGGAATGACTACGAGCGTTGCCATTTTATTACGCAAAGGTCCGCGAACGTGACACAATGTCTCTAGGCAACCGCTGTGTTTTTTACTCCGGACGTGACGTTTATCGTACTTACGATCTTTCATGCAAAGGGTATTCATTCTTATCGTACAGACCGGAAGTAGTACATGTACATGTATGTATAATTTTTTCATTGAGTGCGCGGGCTATTAAATAGGTTGCATAGTAACCGTATATTACAACAGGCGGTAGATTACTGTATGTTTAAAAAAATAAACATTCTGCACTTCTTATAGAATCACTTCCGTGATTTTTCACGGGGTAAGACATAGTAATATATAAAATATAATTATATACAATAATTATCTAATAATTGGGGAAAGTAGAACTACGGCCACGCTTTTGCAATAGTTTTGAATTTGTAAGTTGTAATTAAAAAAGTACCACCTGTGGTGAAAATAAAAGCATTTAACAAAACCAAAGCCTCCAAAATATGTATGCTTAAGAGAGCTCCACGATGGATACAACATGACAAAACGTTTTTTTTTTTAAGTAACTGTATGACTTTGCATTATTATTCCTCCATCAATTTTTCTAGACTGAACAATTGTACGATGTATTCTAAAAGCAAAATGGACCTCTAATGCGGGTATGACTCTTTAAGTCAGCTGTATTTATATCTATGGTGAAATCCCCTGTAGTGAAAAATGCTGATTTGATCAGGTGCATATGTGCACTCACCACACTCCTCACCCCATCTTACAACACTTTATGCATTTGGGTGATGGCATACCTATCCAGGGATGACTCTGTTTGGCAATATGTGGCATAGGCTATAACTTTCGCTGCACAATATGTGCTGACAGCAGACACATAGAAGATGTAGTCAGTGTTATTCACTCCTGTCCCATTGATGCCACGTTGGACACAGGAGCTGCCACCATTGCACTGTCTGCAAGCCTGTGGTGTGCCAAGCACAAAAAGAAATGAATGTAGACACACAACATATAATAACATATACACATGCCATGCAAATCAAGCAGAGCTTCCGTGGGGATCCATTTAGAATCAATTAACCAATTAATCAGGCCAGATCTAGATTGTAGCTAGACCTACATGTACATACATGTTAAATACATCTTGATGTCATGCATACTTTGTGACACACAATCACATACACACAACAATGAGGGAGGCATGCATTGATGAATAAAAATTATGTCATAATCCTTGATTGAATGATCTAAGGAAATTAGCATACAGATCAAAACACACACTTCTTGACATAAGGCCTTAAAGGCAACAGTGGTGAGATCTTATTTTAATATTGCTAGCCTGGGCTTGTTTATATAGTAATCAGTTTCAAAATCATAAGCAATTTCTTGGCACATTAATTGATACTATAATGATTGAGCACATGTATGTATTAGGATTGATTATGCTTTACTCAAAACCAATCAGTTCATTCCTCAGATATGTACCTCCGGAAGAAGGCATTACTGTGTATCTAATGTTTAATCTGCTTGATGTCAGTATTTAGGTAAGATTTATCAATCACCCCGACTACATTTGTACATGGGCAAACAGATACTGATATGAATTTTCACATATAAATAAACAGCTGAAAGCCTAAGACACAACCATATATCAATACAGTTACTTAGCATGTAATATTGTGTCAAAATGCGCCAATTTACATGTATTTAATGCAAAATAAATTATAATTCATGCATTATATATATATATGGGACAGTTTCCGACAAAATGGCCCTTCGTATATATATATAAAATGTTATAAAAATGCTTCTCTTTTGAATCGCTATATCTTCCGAACGGTTAACGCTATCAACTTCCTATTTTCAACACTTCATACTACACCATTTCTCTATGGTAAAATACTTTTGGGGGTCTTGCACTTGCTCCGTGCTAGTATTGCAACGTCCGATACCCCTGTGGGTTCAAACCTGCCATAACTTTCTGTAGGAGTAATCAAATCGCTTCAAATTCGGTTTGTAGGTAGAGAGGTCGTATACCTATCGATTTGTTCTGTTCGTTAATTTTTATGTCAACCGTTACGGAGATACAGCGGCGCAAAGTTGGTACAAGTTTCCCGCTCGAATCGCGCCGTTGTACGTGTGTGACTTGCTTCCATGCACCAAATACATGAATATGCAACTACTTCCTGTGGGCTGACACTTCGATAACTTATAGCCACACCTACTCTGCGCTGGATACGTGAATCCATCTCCCGGTCGGACTCACATGCAGTTGTTATACTATTCGATCCCTATTTCGTTATCTTCTGCGTACATAAACTTTATGGCGACGTCAACTGAAGACAAGATCATAAGAGTTTCAATCGGCGGACGTGAAGTTCGAGCGGTGCGAATACGACGATCGTGAGAAAGGTTACTAGATCTATGCTAGTACAGTGACGACGGTGGTCCCATTTACACCGTGCACTTGTGTCTGTTGTGGGATAATATCCATGGTCCCCGTTGTGGGATCAAATCCATGGTCCATTTACATGTACATCCTGTACTTGTGTAGTTTGGGGTCAAATCCATGGTCCCATTTACACCCTGTACTTGTGTCTGTTTAGGGTCAAATGCATGGTCCCATTTACACACTGTAGGTGTATCAATTGTGGGGTCAAATCCATGGTCCTGTACTTGTGTCTGTTGTGGGGTCAAATGCATGATCCCATTTACACCCTGTACTTGAGTCTGTTTAGGGTCAAATCTATGATCCCATTTACACCAGCACTTGTGTCTGTTGTGGGGTCAAATCCATGATCCATGGTCCCATTTACATCCTGTACTTTTGTCTGTTGCGGGGTCAAATCCATGGTCCCATTTACACCTTGTACTTGTGATCAAATCCATGGTCCCATTTACACCCTGTATTCGTGTGTGTTGTGGGGTCAAAACCATGGTTCCATTTACACCCTATACTTGGTCTGTTGTGAGATCTAATTCATGATCGCATTTACACCCTGTACTTGTGTCTGTTGTGGGGTCAAACTCATGCTCCCATTTACACCTAGAACTTGTGTCTGTTGTGGGTTCAAATCCATGGTCCTATTTACACCCTGTACTTAAGATCAAATCCATGGTCCCATTTACACACTGTACTTGTGTCTGTTGTGAGATATAATCCATGGTCCCATTTAACCCTGTACTTGTGTCTGTTGTGGGGTCAAATGCATGGTCCCATTAACACCCTGTACTTTAGTCTGTTTTAGGGTCAGATCTATGGTCCCATTTACACTCTAAACGTGTGTATGTTTTGGGGTCAAATCATTGGTCCCATTTACACCCTGTACTTGTTGTGTCTATTGTGGGATATACATGGTGTATGTGTCTGTTGTGGGATCAAATCCATGGTCCCATTTACATCCTGTACTAGTGTCTATTGTGGGATCAAATCCATCTTCAATGGTCCCATTTACACCCTGTAGTTGAGTCTGTTTAGGCTGAAATGTATGGTCCCATTTATACCTGTACTTGTGTATGTTGTGGGGTCAAATCCATGATCCCATTTACACCCAGTACTTGTGTATGTTGTGGGGTCAAATCCATCATTTACACCCTGTACTTGTGACTATTATGGGGTCAAACTCATGCTCCCATTTACACCCTGTACTTAAGTCTGTTGTAAGATCAAATCCATGGTCCGATTTACAACCTTTGTGTCTGTTATGCGGTCAAACTCATGCTCCCATTTGCACCCTGTACTTTTGTCTGCTTTAGGGTCAAATCTATGGTCCCATTTACACCGTGTACTTCTGTCTGTTGTGGGGTCAAATCCATGGTCCCATTTACACCCTGTGCTTGGGTCTATTGTGGGGTCAAATCCATGATCCATGGTTCTATTTACACACTGTACTTGTGTCTGTTGTGGGGTCAAACCCATGGTCCTATTTACATCCTGTACTAGTGTCTAATCCATGATTCCATTTGCTTTACACCCTGTACTTGAGTATGCTGTGGGGTCAAATCCATGGTTCCATTTGCTTTACACCCTGTACTTGAGTATGCTGTGGGGTCAAATCCATGGTTCCATTTACACCCTGTACTTGTGTATGTTGTGGGGTCAAATCCATGGTCCCATTTACACCGTGTACTTGTGTCTATTATGGGGTCAAACTCATGCTCCCATTTACACCCTGTACTTGAGTCTGTTGTAAGATCAAATCTGTGGTCCCATTTACACCCTGTACTTCTGTCTGTTGTGGGGTCAAATCCATGGTCCCATTTACACCCTGTACTTGTGTCTACTGTGGGGTCAAATCCACGATCCATGGTTCCATTTACACCCTGTACTTGTGTCTGTTTTGGGGTCAAATCCATGGTCCGATTTACTCC
This sequence comes from Spongilla lacustris, assembly GCA_949361645.1. Taxonomy (NCBI): domain Eukaryota; kingdom Metazoa; phylum Porifera; class Demospongiae; order Spongillida; family Spongillidae; genus Spongilla; species Spongilla lacustris. The sequence goes on along the minus strand of OX442416.1, from coordinate 5,515,312 downwards.
CTGTACTTGTGATCAAATCCATGGTCCCATTTACATCCAGCCTGTACTTGTGATCAAATCCATGGTCTCATTTACACCCTGTATTTGTGTATGTTGTGGGGTCAAATCCATGGTCCCATTTACACCCTGTACTTGTGTCTATTATGGGGTCAAACTCATGCTCCCATTTACACCCTGTACTTGAGTCTGTTTTAAGATCAAATCCATGGTCCGATTTACAACCTGTACTTGTGTCTGTTATGTGGCCAAAATCATGCTCCCATTTGCACTGGGTACTTTTGTCAGCTTCCTAGTCAAATCTATGGTCCCATTTACACCCTGTACTTCTGTCTGTTGTGGGGTCAAATCCATGGTCCCATTTACACCCTGTAACTGTGTCTATTGTGGGGTCAAATCCATGATCCATGGTTCCATTTACACCCTGTACTTGTATCTGTTTTGGGGTCAAAACCCTGGTCCGATTTACTCCCGGTACGTGTGATCAAATCCATGGTTCCATTTACACCCAGCCTATACTTGTGATCAAATCCATGGTCCCATTTACACCCTGTATTTGTGTATGTTGTGGGGTCAAATGCATGGTCCCATTTACACCCTTGTACTTTTGTCTGTTGTGGGGTCAAACTCATGCTCCATGGTTCCATTTACACCCTGTACTTGTGTCTGTTTTGGGGTCAAATCCACGGTCCGATTTACTCCCTGTACTTGTGATCAAATCCATGGTCCCATTTACACCCAGCCTGTACGTGTGATCAAATCCATGGTCTCATTTACACCCTGTATTTGTGTATGTTGTGGGGTCAAATCCATGGTCTCATTTACACCCTTGTACTTTTGTCTGTTGTGGGGTCAAACTCATGCTCCATTTACACCTGTACTTTTGTCTGTTGTGGGGTCAATCCATGGTCTGATTTACACCCTGTATATGTGATCAAATCCATGGTCCCATCCTGTACTTGTGTACTTGTGTCTGTTGTGGGGTCAAACTCATGCTCCCATTTACACCCTGTACTTATGGCTGTTGTGGGGTCAAATCCATGGTCCCATTTACACCCTGTACTTGTGTCTATTGTGGGGTCAAATCCATGATCCATGGTTCCATTTACACCCTGTACTTGTGTCTGTTTTGGGGTCAAATCCATGGTCCGATTTACTCCCGGTACGTGTGATCAAATCCATGGTTCCATTTACACCCAGCCTATACTTGTGATCAAATCCATGGTACCCTGTATTTGTGTATGTTGTGGGGTCAAATGCATGGTCCCATTTACACCCTTGTACTTTTGTCTGTTGTGGGGTCAAACTCATGCTCCATGGTTCCATTTACACCCTGTACTTGTGTCTGTTTTGGGGTCAAATCCACGGTCCGATTTACTCCCTGTACTTGTGATCAAATCCATGGTCCCATTTACACCCAGCCTGTACGTGTGATCAAATCCATGGTCTCATTTACACCCTGTATTTGTGTATGTTGTGGGGTCAAATGCATGGTCCCATTTACACCCTTGTACTTTTGTCTGTTGTGGGGTCAAACTCATGCTCCATTTACACCTGTACTTTTGTCTGTTGTGGGGTCAATCCATGGTCTGATTTACACCCTGTACTTGTGATCAAATCCATGGTCCCATCCTGTACTTGTGTACTCGTGTCTGTTGTGGGGTCAAACTCATGCTCCCATTTATACCCTGTACTTATGGCTGTTGTGGGGTCAAATCCATGGTCCGATTTACTCCCTGTTCTTGTGATCAAATCCATGGTCCCATTTACACCCAGCCTGTACTTGTGATCAAATCCATGGTCTCATTTACACCCTGTATTTGTGTATGTTGTGGGGTCAAATCCATGGTCCCATTTACACCCTGTACTTCTGTCTGTTGTGGGTTCAAATCCATGGTCCCATTTACACCCTGTACTTGTGTCTATTGTGGGGTCAAATCCATGATGCATGGTTCCATTTACACCCTGTACTTGTGTCTGTTTTGGGGTCAAATCATCAAATCCATGGTCCCATTTACACCCAGCCTATACTTGTGATCAAATCCATGGTCCCATTTACACCCTGTATTTGTGTCTGTTTTGGGGTCAAATGCATGGTCCCATTTACACCCTTGTACTTTTGTCTGTTGTGGGGTTAAACTCATGCTCCCATTTACACCTGTACTTTTGTCTGTTGTGGGGTCAATCCATGGTCTGATTTACACCCTGTACTTGTGATCAAATCCATGGTCCCATCCTGTACTTGTGTACTCGTGTCTGTTGTGGGGTCAAACTCATGCTCCCATTTACACTTGTACACCCTGTACTTTTGGCTGTTGTGGGGTCAAATCCATGGTCTGATTTACACCCTGTACATGTAATCAAATATATGGTCCCATTTACACCCTGTACTTGTGTCTGTTGTGGGTCAAATCCATGGTCTGATTTACACCCTGTACCTTTGTCTCTTGTGGGGTGAAATCCTTGGTGCGATTTACACCCTGTACTTGTGTTCAAATCCATGATCCCATTTACACCTGTACTTGTGATCATATCCATGGTCCCATTTACACTCTGTATGTGTGTCTGTTGTGCGGTCAATTCATTGGTCCCATTTATACCCTGTTATGGCCCTGCGTCCAATCAGGTCAGCTCCCTCACTTCACGCAGACAGAATCATTAATGCAAGTTAACTTAATAGCCCCACACTACATGTCCAGTTAGCACCAGTGCATCAGTGGAGCAATTGCAGATGGAGTTATCAGACTGCCAGCAAGAGAGCAACCAGGTACTAAAAAATCCTACAGGGTCATTGGGGGCTCCCTCATTAATGATTCACACATGCCGCATTCGCCACCATGGCCCTATCTCCCACTACCTATCCTCCTTTACTGCAAGTTGTATCCGAGGCCCAGGCCACCCCTTACTCTATAGCACTCACAGTCCCCACACAACCAGCCCTCCCACCCACCCACCCACCCACCCCTAAACACCCCTCGTACATATGGTGTAATCAGACTGCCAACAGAAGAGCTGCCAGCCGCCACATTACCAGGGTTGAATGGGGTTGTCACAAAACTAGACCCCAGCATGTGAAGTGGAACCTTGAAATGGAGCCGGCCCCAAACACTGGGGCAAGCCACAAAGGCCCCCTATCCTAGCCCCACACAGTACTAACACCAGCTCCTCACTGCAAATGCAAATGAAGCCACTACCTGTGAAACCATTAACCCCACACTACAAGAGGACTTACTGTTAGGGGAACCATCAACTACAAGTGGAGTTACCAGCTCGCATTGGACAAATGGAATACCACCACTGAAGCAGCCTCCATTTGTAGAGTGTACATACGTGCCTAAGTTTGTCTCTTCAGATCTGAACTACTGTAGACATGTACATGTACATGTACAGAGTAAATTTTATCTGGTGTGGATGCTGTTAGTGGTGAATATAGTTATCTGCCCTATCGGTACTGATTGCGGTGGGTCTGCACCCGTGGTTGGTTTATATAGACAACAGAGGGCGTTTTGCCCTTACTGCTACTGGGAACTACTGTACGCGAGTAGCAAAACATGTAAGTGCCATTTTGAATGTCACATAAATTGCATGCACAGTCACAGCTACAATGTGGCACGATGAAGACATCAGTGGAGCTAGCAGACCCTACAAATGTAACGGATCCATCAACTACGTACTTACGTATACCTAGCCCTAGGCTGTTGTATATCTGCTAAAATGTATGTGCCAGTGTATATAGTGGCCGTGGGGCACAGGTGAAACTGGGTTACACTGGTAATGTCTAGATCTGTTGACATCTCTGACAGTGTAGGGTCTGCTAACTTCACTTGTGTGGTCATGAATTCTGATGTCTTCATCGTGCCACATTGTAGCTGTGACTGTGCGTGCAATTTATGTGACATTCAAAATGGCACTTACGTGTTTTGCTACTCGCGATCGTACAGTACCGTAGTTCCCAGTGCTTAGGCAAAGCAAGGCGCCTTGGTTGTCTATATAAATCAACCACGGGTGCAGACCCACCGCAATCAGTACCGATAGGGCAGCTGGTAACTATATTCACCACTAATAGCATCCACACCAGATAAAATTTACTCTGTACATGCACAAACATGTACATGTCTACAGTAGTTCAGATCTACAACACAAAATGTGAGAAGTGAAAAACGTAGGCACGTATGTACACTCTACAAATGGAGGCTGCTTCAGCGGTGGTATTCCAATTTGTCCAATGCGAGCTGGTAACTCCACTTGTAGTTGATGGTTCCCCTACCATTAAGTCCTCTTGTAGTGTGGGGGTTAATGGTTTCACAGGTAGTGGCTTCTATTGCATTTGCAGTGATGAGCTGGTGTTAGTACTGTGTGGGGCTAGGATAGGGGGCCTTTGTGGCTGGCCCCAGTGTTTGGGGCCGGCTCCAGTTCAAGGTTCCACTCCACATGCTGAGGTCTACTTTTGTGACGACCCCATTCAATCCTGGTAATGTGGCAGCTGGAAGCTCCCCTGTTGGCAGTCTGATTACACCATATGTACGAGGGGTGTTTAGGGGTGGGTGGGTGGGTGGGTAGGTGGGAGGGCTGGTTGTGTGGAGACTGAGAGTGCTATAGAGTAGGGGGTGGCCTGGGCCTCGGAAAGTAAAGGATACAAATTGCAGTAAAGGAGGATAGGTAGTGGGAGATAGGGCCATGGGGGCGAATGGGGTGGGGGGGGGGGGGGGGGGGGGGGGCGCCGATTCCTATCGCAGTGTGAGAACTGCATTATTGTGGGGGCCCCCAATGACCCTGTAGGATTTTTTAGTACCTGGTTTCTCCCTTGCTGGCAGTTTGATAACTCCTTCTGCATGTGCCCCATGCACTGGTTCTAACTGGACATGTAGTGTGGGGCTATTAAGGTAACTTGCATTAATACATGGTTCTGTCCGCATGAAGTGAGGGAGCTGACCTGATTGGACGCAGGGCCATAACAGGGTATAAATGGGACCAATGAATTGACCGCACAACAGACAAACATACAGAGTATAAATGGGAGCATGAATTAGACCCCACAACAGACAAAAGTACAGGTTGTAAATGGGACCATGGATATCATCACAAGTACAGGGTGTAAAGCAGACCATGGATTTGACCCCAAAACAGACAAAAGTATAGGGTGTAAATGGGATCACGCATTTGACCCCACAACAGACACAAGTACAGGGTGTAAATGGGACCATGGATTTCATCACAAGTACAGGGTGTAAAGCAGACCATGGATTTGACCCCAAAACAGACAAAAGTATAGGGTCTAAATGGGATCACGCATTTGACCCCACAACAGACACAAGTACAGGGTGTAAATGGGACCATGGATTTGATCACAAGTACAGGGTGTAAATCGGACCATGGATTTGATCACAAGTACAGGGTGTAAATGGGACCATGGATTTGATCACAAGTACAGGGTGTAAATCGGACCATGGATTTGATCACAAGTACAGGGAGTACATCGGACCATGGATTTGACCCCACAACAGACAAAAGTACAGGGTGTAAATGGGACCAATGAATTGACCCTAAACAGACTCAAGTACAGGGTGTAAATGGGACCATAGATTTGACCATAAAACTGATTTAAGTACAGGGTGTAAATGGAACCATGGATTCGACCCCAAAACAGACAAAAGTATAGGGTGTAAATGGTACCATGCATTTGACCCCACAACAGACACAAGTACACGGTGTAAATGGGACCATGGATTTCATCCCCCACAACAGACATACGTACAGAGTGTAAATGGGACCATGCATTTGACCCCACAACAGACACAAATACAGGGTGTAAATGGGACCATGGATTTGATCACAAGTATAGGCTGGGTGTAAATGGGACCATGGATTTGATCACAAGTACAGGGTGTAAATCGGACCATGGATTTGATCACAAGTACAGGGTGTAAATGGGACCATGGATTTGATCACAAGTACAGGGAGTACATCGGACCATGGATTTGACCCCACAACAGACAAAAGTACAGGGTGTAAATGGGACCAATGAATTGACCCTAAACAGACTCAAGTACAGGGTGTAAATGGGACCATAGATTTGACCATAAAACTGATTTAAGTACAGGGTGTAAATGGAACCATGGATTCGACCCCAAAACAGACAAAAGTATAGGGTGTAAATGGTACCATGCATTTGACCCCACAACAGACACAAGTACACGGTGTAAATGGGACCATGGATTTCATCCCCCACAACAGACATACGTACAGAGTGTAAATGGGACCATGCATTTGACCCCACAACAGACACAAATACAGGGTGTAAATGGGACCATGGATTTGATCACAAGTATAGGCTGGGTGTAAATGGGACCATGGATTTGATCACAAGTACAGGGTGTAAATCGGACCATGGATTTGATCACAAGTACAGGGTGTAAATGAGACCATGGATTTGATCACAAGTACAGGGAGTACATCGGACCTTGGATTTGACCCCACAACAGACAAAAGTACAGGGTGTAAATGGGACCAATGAATTGACCCTAAACAGACTCAAGTACAGGGTGTAAATGGGACCATAGATTTGACCATAAAACTGATTTAAGTACAGGGTGTAAATGGAACCATGGATTCGACCCCAAAACAGACAAAAGTATAGGGTGTAAATGGGACCATGCATTTGACCCCACAACAGACACAAGTACACGGTGTAAATGGGACCATGGATTTCATCCCAAGTACAGGGTGTAAAGCAGACCATGGATTTGACCCCACAACAGACATATGTACAGAGTGTACAGAGTGTAAATGGGACCATGCATTTGACCCCACAACAGACACAAGTACAGGGTGTAAATGAGACCATGGATTTGATCACAAGCGCAGGGAGTACATCGGACCGTGGATTTGACCCCACAACAGACAAAAGTACAGGGTGTAAATGGGACCAATGAATTGACCCTAAACAGACTCAAGTACAGGGTGTAAATGGGACCATTGATTTGAACCTAAAACAGATTTAAGTACAGGGTGTAAATGGAACCATGGATTTGACCCCACAGCATACACAAGTACAGGGTGTAAATGGGATCATGGATTTGATCACAAGTACAGGGTGTAAAGCAGACCATGGATTTGACCCCACAACAGACACAAGTACAGTGTGTAAATGGGACCATGGATTTGATCACAAGTAAAGGGTGTAAATTGGACCATGGATTTGATCACAAGTACAGGGTATAAATGGAACCATGGTTTTGACCCCACAACACACACGAATACAGGGTGTAAATGGGACCATGGATTTGACCTCAAGTACAGGGTGTAAATGGGACCATGCATTTGACCCCAAAACAGACACAAGTGCTGGTGTAAATGGGATCATAGATTTGACCCTAAACAGACTCAAGTACAGGGTGTAAATGGGACCATTGATTTGAACCTAAAACAGACTCAAGTACAGGGTGTAAATGGGATCATGCATTTGACCCCACAACAGACACAAGTACAGGACCATGGATTTGACCCCACAATTGATACACCTACAGTGTGTAAATGGGACCATGCATTTGACCCTAAACAGACACAAGTACAGGGTGTAAATGGGACCATGGATTTGACCCCAAACTACACAAGTACAGGATGTACATGTAAATGGACCATGGATTTGATCCCACAACGGGGACCATGGATATTATCCCACAACAGACACAAGTGCACGGTGTAAATGGGACCACCATCGTCACTGTACTAGCATAGATCTAGTAACCTTTCTCACGATCGTCGTATTCGCACCGCTCGAACTTCACGTCCGCCGATTGAAACTCTTATGATCTTGTCTTCAGTTGACGTCGCCATAAAGTTTATGTACGCAGAAGATAACGAAATAGGGATCGAATAGTATAACAACTGCATGTGAGTCCGACCGGGAGATGGATTCACGTATCCAGCGCAGAGTAGGTGTGGCTATAAGTTATCGAAGTGTCAGCCCACAGGAAGTAGTTGCATATTCATGTATTTGGTGCATGGAAGCGGGTCACGCACGTACAACGGCGCGATTCGAGCGGGAAACTTGTACCAACTTTGCGCCGCTGTATCTCCGTAACGGTTGACATAAAAATTAACGAACAGAACAAATCGATAGGTATACGACCTCTCTACCTACAAACCGAATTTGAAGCGATTTGATTACTCCTACAGAAAGTTATGGCAGGTTTGAACCCACAGGGGTATCGGACGTTGCAATACTGGCACGGAGCAAGTGCAAGACCACAAAAAGTATTTTACCATAGAGAAATGGTGTAGTATGAAGTGTTGAAAATAGGAAGTTGATAGCGTTAACCGTTCGGAAGATATAGCAATTCAAAAGAGACGCATTTTTATAACATTTTATATATATTTACGAAGGGCCATTTTGTCGGAAACTGTCCCATATATTATATATATATATGGGAAAGTTTACGAGAAAAGGGACCTAGCGTGTATTATAAAAAAGTATAATAAAAATGCATTACGTTTGATTTGCTATAACTTCCGATCAGTTAACGCTATCAACTTCCTATTTTCAACACTTCATACTGCACCATTTCTCTATGGTAAAATACATTTTGGAGTCTTGCACTTGCTCTGTGTCAGTATTGCACCGTTCGATACCCCACTGGGTTCAAACCCGCCATAACTTTTGGTAGGAGTAATCACTTCGCTTCAAATTCGGTTTATAGGTAGAGAGGTCCTATACCTACCGATTTGTTCTGTTCGTTAATTTTTATGCCATCCGTTACGGAGATACAGTTGAACAAACTACGTGCACGTTTTCCCGCTTGATTCGCGCCAATGTTATAATCCCCGCCTCCCCATACATTGAGCGGAACGCAATTTGCCCAAATCATTGGCGCGAATCGAGCGCGAAAATGGGCACGTAGTTTGTTCAACTGTATCTCCGTAATGGATGGCATAAAAATCAACGAACAGAACAAATCGATAGGTATAGGACCTCTCTACCTACAAACCGAATTTGAAGCGAATTGATTACTCCTACCGAAAGTTATGGCGGGTTTGAACCCAGTGGGGAATCGAACGTTGCAATACTGACACGGAGGAAGTGCATAACTCCAAAATGTATTTTACCATAGAGAAATGGTGCAGTATGAAGTGTTGAAAATAGGAAGTTGTTAGCTTTAACTATTCGGAAGTTATAGCAAATCAAACGTAATGCATTTTTATTATTCTTTTTTGTAATACACGCTAGGTCCCTTTTCTCGTAAACTTTCCCATATATATGGGAAAGTTTACGAGAAAAGGGACCTAGCGTGTATTATAAAAAAGTATAATAAAAATGCATTACGTTTGATTTGCTATAACCTCCGAACAGTTAACGCTATCAACTTCCTATTTTCAACACTTCATACTGCACCATTTCTCTATGGTAAAATACATTTTGGAGTCTTGCACTTGCTCCGTGTCAGTATTGCAACGTTCGATACCCCACTGGGTTCAAACCCGCCATTACTTTCGGTAGGAGTAATCAATTCGCTTCAAATTCGGTTTGTAGGTAGAGAGGTCCTATACCTATCGATTTGTTCTGTTCGTTAATTTTTATGCCATCCGTTACGGAGATACAGTTGAACAAACTACGTGCACGTTTTCCCGCTTGATTCGCGCCAATGTTATAATCCCCGCCTCCCCATACATTGAGCGGAACGCAATTTGCCCAAATCATTGGCGCGAATCGAGCGCGAAAATGGGCACGTAGTTTGTACTTTAAACAATTATTCTTTGGTCCTACATCTACATGCATGTAACACATACAATGTAGATCTATCTCCTTCTAACTGTACCCTACATCAGAAACCTTTAAACTTAATTTGATTCATATCCCAGTGGCTGCCTCTGGGATGTGCTATCAAATTCCTCATCTCTAGGGAGAAGGGCCTACATGTTTCCCAACTGTTCCACAAGGATATCTCCCATCCACCTTCACAAGGCACTCTCTCCTCTACCTCCACAAGGCTATCTCACAAGGCTACCTCCCTCCACCTTCACAAAACTACCTCTCTCCACCTTCACAAGGCTACCTCCCTCCACCTTCACAAAACTACCTCCCTCCACCTTCACAAGGCTGTCACCCTTTCCACCTTCCCCATGTGGATATAGTAAAAAAAAAAGTAGGTTGTTGCCGCATGTATTCCTCACGTGATATATCCTTATAAGGTTCGTCTCTGTGGAACGGGTTTTTTTTGCTGTATTGGTAGTTTTCATTCTGCAGAGATGAAAAAATATATAGACACGCACAGATACAGATACGTAAGTACTATTAGTTGCAACAAAAAAATAGAACAAAAACATGGCGTCAGGTTTGCACTTAAGGACATGCCCATCTTTACAAATATTAATGAAGGTAGAACAGGTGCAAAAATGTGGCTTTGCTATAGGGATTACATCCACGAACTCCTTGTGGTAGAATTAGCAATATAGGTGAGTAAGCCGGAATCGAATCGTTTAAAACCAACGCATGCAACCAAAACAAGCCGTTGTAGAATCCATGTACATGTACATATAGGTAGCGAAAACACTCCGAACATGATCGCGCCCTACAGCTAGGGCTTAAAACGAATGTTGGAGCAGCCGAGTAGGCCTACTACCAAAATAAAGTACAATCGTATCTATATTGCCACCCATGCACACGAACAACAGTCGAAATCAGACGCACATGTGTAACAAGCTATCAAGTATCGAACGTTCGTTGCTAGGATTCATACCGTGGTCGGTGATTTGTGCCTTCTTGCTTGAAAACCTTCATCGCGGCAGGGCACGCACGCGGCGTTTGTCGATTTATTATTGAATTATTGGTATTTACAAAGACATATGAACCTTAATGATAAAAGTGATCAGGGAAGCGAGGGTAAAAGGGTCATGAACGTTAGAATATGTCACACTCCAGCCCTAATGGTTTTAATAACAGCAGTTAGTCTTTCCTTTTTGATATCTAGCTTGGATTTTCGTCAGGAAGCATAAATGTCTTGAAAAACCCTCATTTTTAAAATCAAAATCCATACATGTCTATGGAAACACTGAAATTCTGATGAGGAAGCGTCAGGAAGAGGGCTAATTTTTTTGTTTAACGACAGAGGTATACCTTATGATCCTCTTCATCATAAAATTCTTTTTCCTTTTCATGGGCATCTTTTCCTGAGTGACAGTGATCAAAAGAGTGTCATCCTCCATACATTTCAATGGACGCGTGCACGGTAATGAAACGGGAAAAACGTCATAACGCGTCAGGAATTAGTAATGAAGGCATGCAATTTCTGGCCATGGCTCCAGTCCCGGACACGTGATTAACACAGAGAATATTCTGAGTAGCAAATGGGCGATGACTTTACTGAGCTTTTACGTGGCTAGTGTAGCCTCGCTGGCTCTGGTGGTATTCTGGGACCAATTTGTCGTAGAAGAGATCACCACCGGAGAAATTGATAGTAACGCAGACTGCTATCACCGTGAGATAGACGGCGCATACACTCTCGTAAATTTCAATGATCCTCGAACTCAGGACAGCGCATATACAATTGATATATGTTATGCCTTGGGGTTGGACTTTCCACACGTCATAGCCGAAGTAGCTGGAATTCTTTTTCTTGGTTCCAACGGATTTGCTTTCTTGGTATTCCTATTGCTGTTGGTGGTGGACGGCATCGAGTCGCGCTGCTACCGAATAATGTTGTACGTCGCGATGGCAATCTCAGAGTACTTGTGTGCAGGCTTAATCATGTGTGCATTTGGAGTACGCTACACGTTGAGGGACGGTGAAGACACCATCAACTTGATCATACAAGAATACCTCATCAGTTACGCCCTTATAATGGGAGTGACCACGCCTTGGTTACTATTACTATGGGCATCTAAGAGGTGGACGAGGAAGCGAAGCAGGGCGATCGGCATGCAGCTGGATGCGTCGCCGACTAAGAGCAAGTGCTCTGAAGCGTTGCAGGCATCTACTGTATTGTAACTGGATCGGTGAACAGACTATTAGTTTGTCAGTATATCGAATAGTAGTGAGCTTCAGGGCCGTAGATAACTTTTATACTTTGGGGGGGCACAATAGGTCTGAATGTCATATATTGCATGTGATCTAAATTAATTCATATCTAATATCGTCACTGTATATACCTACATGTACATGTAAGCACAATTCTTCACAACTTGATTTGAAGTTTTGAACCATGCGTGCGCGCGTTATCATACACCGCTCATGAAGGAAAAATCCTAGCGACTGGAATTGCGGTTTGCAGCCTCGCTACTAGTAGCACATGAGTGCAGTATTAGCTGAGCTTTATTACCCTAAGTTTGTAGGGACTTCTGAGTCCTCCTTTGAAGATATCAATATTGACATTGCATGCGATTGTCACGCATGTGATTGCACTTTTTAAAAAGTAACTAATGTTACAGAAATTTTGGGGGGGGGGGGGGGGGCACGTGCCCCCCCAAGCTCCCCCTTATCTACGGCCTTGAGCTTGATTATATTACAATTTGTATCAAATACATGTACATGTGTGGCAGTGAAGCGTACTTCTCTCAGGAAAAATGGCACATACAAACGAATCGGCAAACTAGTCAATGGAACGTACTAGTACAATGGGCACATGAATTTATAGTCTATTTGAATTGTGTGTAGTTATTAATTGAGAATTACATTAGTATATAACTCTCATATAGGTTTTGATCCCGATTACGATAATGAATGCCAATTATGCCACGAGACCGCTATTAACATGACTCCTGACGAAGCTTGATTAATATCGTAAACGACGGCATAAAACTAGCTAAACTAAAACTAAATGTAGCCGTTATGTTGGCTATTTGATTATGAAGTGCCAAGTGATGTCTTTATATCATTACGCTTTTCGCTTCAGCTGTCAAGAGGATCAGCATGTGCGCAAAATGATAAAAAGTTTTCTGATGTGGATTTATTTCAGCTCAGGAAGATTGAAGGCGAACGTGCAGTGGTTTGCTGGTTAAAGTTGTAACTACTACAAAGTATTATAATTTTATTCTTTTTTGTGGAAGAGGGATAACAGCTACAACTTGTGGGGAAATACTTTTAGGTGTTCCTTCCCTAAATAAAGGAACGATGATGTATGATAAGCTAAGTCATGTGCATGAACTTAGCATGAATGGACTCAGCCCCTTTTTCGTCAAGCAGGCGAAATCCAATATGAAAATACTTTGCCCATGGACTTCCAACACACTGATGCATTTTATGGGAACTGTTGCCTGGGGGAAGGATTCACGGAAGAACGTCATGAACTCGGCCTGATCTGTAAAAAAACAATACTATTCATTTGTCTTATAGTTCACATAAATGCCTGAAAGTCCATTATCTACCTAAGGCATGAGCTTGTGTACTCATCAATGAAATTGTATAGTCGCAGATGTTATGGCATCTTGCGAACATTGAGAATGCTTGAGAAGGTACGAGTTACCACCCTAAATTTTTTCATATATTAACCTGTGTGTGCTTGTGTGTGCATGTGTACTTGTGTGTGCTTGTGTGTGCATTGAAATAATAATCAAACGACCAGCCTTTACATGTACTATATGTCAGTCGCTTATATGCATGATGGAACACGGACGCTACACACACTAATGTATATTCTACACAATGCATACATATAATTGAAACGACCTGCACAGCTTCTGAATGTTGCATTGCTGAAAAAGTGTAGGAGATGTCTCATTCCAGTTACACTTGTTGTACCTTTAGAGCCTTATGTACGTGATTTCTGACAAAAGCACCACCAAAATACTGTAGACGGTGCACTCCAACTGCCTGTAGCATCATCCAACGCCTTAACAAAGTGGCCTTCTTTTTAGCAAAAACCCTTTTCCATAATAGCTTTAGATTTGGCTACCTCTGCTTCGTAGTAAAATCATGGCCTGTTTTACACTTTTTTTTATGTTTAGTGCATACTAGTATTGTGCACGAATGTTTTTTGGGTGTGTATGTGCACACGTATGTGTGTGTATGCATTTATGTGTGTGTATGCATGTATGTGTAGCTATGCAAAAAGAATTACAAAATGCATGTTTACCTGTTCAATAGGGATGTTAAATATAGGTTCCATGCATGCATGATGCAGTTGTAAAAGTGCTGTGCTTGTTTCCTGCGCACCCCTGATGCAATGAAGCGCTGATGGTCAGCGCATATGGATTCATATGTTCTAGGAGGGGCATGTCCTCTAGCTGAGAGAGGTTTTACCATGTTCTGATGCAATGTCAAGCAATACAAGCATGGGTAGCATCCTATAACAAAGGTGAAATATTGGTACACATTAATTTGGGCCCTGTTTCTGATATACCACTTGCTCCAGATAGCCCATACATTCAAGCAATGAACTCATAGTCCCCACACATGAATAACTTGAATGTGTATTGCCTATTGGTGTAATGTTCATTTTATCAGTTCTTAAGGCTGTCATGTTAGATAACTGTTTGTACCTCCCTTTCATCCCTTGCAGATGTGCTATTGATCTTTTTAGTGGTGAAGTGCTATGTGGAGGTGTTGCTGCTTCAAAGCAGCAAAACACACAGGTGTTGTCGACAGAGTTAGATGCTGCAACATTCACTATTTGGATGACCCGCCTCCTTTGTCCCCTTCAATTTTTAACCACACCTCACTGGCGGGGATGATCCCATCATGCCCGGTAAGCCGTCCTATCCTGCATTAGGTTTAAAAAAAAATTGTATTTTGATTCTCTTCCAAAAGTTCAACAACCTTTAGAACCAGATCTGGAATGTTAACTAAAGCAGCTCCCCTAAGCTCCTCACCACCAGAGTTGGATGGAAATGAAAATAGAGCCATCTTTCCTTTCAATTTGTCACCCAAAATTTGTCTGCAGATGTAGCGCATCCTCTGCTCCCCAGCTAGTGAAACACCTGATGCTTTGAGCCACCTGAACAAACAATAGGTTAATTTTTTGGGATGTGTATCAAGTGTCTTAGAAGCCGCAATTAATACCAGGGAATGGTAAGGCCAGTTTTAATGGCAGTTAGGCCAATTGAGACGTATATTATCCCTGCCTTCTCCAGTAATGACTTCTTCTCTTAATCATTTAATGTGAGCTCCTTGCTCTCAAGCAATACTGATGGTTCCCTTCCACTGATGAACACTGTGTTTTGACAGTCCTGGAACTAGCAGCTGTAGTAGGAAGCAGGGCTTTTGTTAACTTCATGAATGTCATTGGCTACAAGGTATGGTCAAACATAACAAGTGGCACTGAATACGCCTAACCCTCCCTCCTGTAGCAATGTGTAATGTGGCTTTACTTTTAAGGTGATATTCCGGCCTTACATATAATTAAAAGCCGGCAAGACATATTCTAATGATCGTGAGTTATTCATTTTCTTTTAACCGATTATACGCGGAAGACTCAAATTTGAGTCCAATAATTATTACGCGTAAAACGCGGTAGACTCAAATTTGAGTCCAGCTGTATACACTACGGTACAAGAAGCGCCGTCCACAGTCGGTGGTTCGTTCGGTTCTGAAACTTGCAAAGCGGTATTCACCAGTCCCTATACTGTTCATTTTATTGTCGAACGAGTGGGCTTGCTATTGTGGGTTTCTTGCTAAACTGTGGACAAAGTAAACAACGAATGCAATGAATAACATTCCAATGATAATATAATTTGATAGAGAATGACAAAGCGCTCGCGCAGGATGGACCGTGAAGAGGTCTTGGAAACTTTTAGATAAGGATGACGATGTCCTGGAGAGCTTTTGTATCGAGCCTGACGAGCTTGATGAACGTGTTGATCTGCAGAAAGGACACACAATGGCAGTCTCTGCAATGTAGTGTATATGAGTACATGACTATGTGTTTATCTGACATGAAAGGTTAAGGCTAATTGTCAACACAAAAAAAATGCTATGTACACTCAGTATGTGTGTGTGAGGGATTGTGTGTACAAAAGGTGGTATGAACAAGGGGTATATATAGAGAGGGTGTGGGTATGTACAAGGGATGTGTGTAGAGAGTGTACAAGGGCTGTGTGTAAGGGAGTGTGTGTACACTACAAGGTGTAGTGTGTTTACAAGTGGTGTGTGCGAGGGAGTGTGTGTACAAGGGGTGTGTGTGAGGGAGTGTGTGTACAAGGGGTGTGTGTGAGGGAGTGTGTGTACAAGGGGTGTGTGTGAGGGAGTGTGTGTACAAGGGGTGTGTGAGGGAGTGTGTGTACAAGGGGTGTGTGTGAGGGAGTGTGTGTACAAGGGGTGTGTGTGAGGGAGTGTGTGTACAAGGGGTGTGTGTGAGGGAGTGTGTGTACAAGGGGTGTGTGAGAGGGAGTGTGTACAAGGGGTGTGTGTGAGGGAGTGTGTGTACAAGGGGTGTGTGTGAGGGAGTGTGTACAAGGGGTGTGTGAGGGAGTGTGTGTACAAGGGGTGTGTGTGAGGGAGTGTGTGTACAAGGGGTGTGTGTGAGGGAGTGTGTGTACAAGGGGTGTGTGTGTGAGGGAGTGTGTGTACAAGGGGTGTGTGTGAGGGAGTGTGTGTACAAGGGGTGTGTGTGAGGGAGTGTGTGTACAAGGGGTGTGTGTGAGGGAGTGTGTGTACAAGGGGTGTGTGTGAGGGAGTGTGTGTACAAGGGGTGTGTGTGAGGGAGTGTGTATACAAGGGGTGTGTGTGAGGGAGTGTGTGTACAAGGAGTATGTGAGGGAGTGTGTGTACAAGGAGTATGTGAGGGAGTTTGTATAGAGAGGGTGTGTGTAGAGGGTGTGTAAGGAAGGGTGTGAGGGAGTGTGTACAAGGTGTAGTGTGTTTACAAGAGGTGTGTGAAGAGGGTAGGTGTGTGAGGAGTATAGTAAAGTGGGTGCTGTGCATTGCACTGTGTAGAATGGCACGAGTGTGACAAGAAGATTTATGTGTGTAGATTAGATGTGTGTGATAAGGGAGTGTGTGCAGTGGGTGGATGTGTACATGCAGTGACTGGATTGCTATTGGCAGGTGGGTGTGCAGTGGAGTGTGAGTATGACAAGGAGTTGGATTGATAAAGAGTGCAATGGATGGTGTGTACAAGGTTGTGTGAGGGAGTATACGTATGTACAAGGGGTGTGTAGAGAGGGTATTTCTGAGTGTACACACAAGGGGTGTGTGAGGGATTGTGTAGAGGGTGCACAGCATGCCTACCCCACACACCCCTTGTACACATCCACCCACTGCACACACTCCCTATCACACACATCTAATCTACACACATAAATCTCCTTGTCACACTCTTGCCATTCTACACAGTGCAATGCACACCACCCACTTTACTATACTCTATGCACACCTCTCACACCCCTTGTACACACCACACCCTCTACACACATCCTCCCACCCACTACACACATCCTCCCACCCACTACACACTCCCTCACACACCCCTTGGAAAACCCTCTATACACACACCCATTGTACACACACTCCCTCACACACCACTTGTAAACACACTGTACCTTTGTACACGCTCCCTCACACACCCTCACACACACTACACATTCCCTCACAGACCCACTACACACACCCTCACACACCCCTCGGAAACACCCTCTCTACACACACCACTTGCAAACACACTACACCTTGTACACACTCCCTCACACACACCCCTTGTACACACCCACTTGTAAACACGTTATACCTTTGTACACTCTCTCACACACCCTCTACACACCCTCACACACTACAGATTCCTACACACTACACACTCCCTCACAAGGGGATTGCAATTGGCAGGTGGGTGTGCTGTGGAGTGTGAGTATGACAAGGAGTTGGAGTGATAAAGAGTGCACAATGGGTGGTGTGTACAAAGGTGTATATGACAAGCGATGTGCATGCACATGATAGAAGAGTCAATGAAGTGTGTGTGTGTGCAAGGGTTCCACACCTTCACATCACTATGTGTAGGTGCTGTAGTGTGCCAGAGTTCACACAGGGTGCTAACAAGTGGAATACATGCTGTGAGGGGACTGCAGGGTGGTAGATGTGGAATGGATGTATTACAGTGGGTGTGTACAAGGGGGAGGGTGTGACAAAGATATGTCTAGAAAGGGTGTGTCATTATGGAGTGTGTGCATTGGGTGGTGTGTGTACAAGGCAAATGGGTGACAAGGGGAGTGTGAAAAGGAGTGTGTGGGCAGGTGATAGTGTGGGTGCATAGTGGTG
Source organism: Spongilla lacustris (assembly GCA_949361645.1). Lineage (NCBI taxonomy): Eukaryota > Metazoa > Porifera > Demospongiae > Spongillida > Spongillidae > Spongilla > Spongilla lacustris. The sequence goes on along the minus strand of OX442416.1, from coordinate 5,497,137 downwards.
CCACTGTATGAAGAGAGTGTGAATACATGTACAGCAAATAGATATACTTTTATCATGCCACAAAAGTACCAAACAAACATGTGTAAGTTTATAGCTAAAATAGCTAACGATCAGGAAGATACAAGCGGACGGGCTATAAATAGAATATATGGCTGTGTTTGCAACAACCTCCCCCCCTCTCTAAATAGCCTATATTCACTGAAGAAAGTCGTCATTGTACCCAACAAAGACATCGCATATGTTTACAACGTACCTCAAACACTAAGAGACGAGGTAGCGTTACGTTCAGATTCGTTTTTCACCATCGCACGCTCGAACATGAGTAGATCGCGCCCATCCATACGCAAGGGAAGATAGTTCATCCAGTCAGCATTCCAAAAAACAAAGGTCGTCCATACAAAAGTCGCTCCGTTCAGCTGCTGCAATAACTACCATAACCACACCTCAAAAAATGATTGAAAACAATTCCGCGTTACGTATGTACGCGTGCGCAAATTAAATTTAGCGTATAATCGGTTAATACTGATATTCATAGACTACATATTATTCCATATTCATCACTGAACAAAGTATTTGAGTGGCTTGATTGAAAAACTAGCGTATCATAGTCGAAGAAATGGTGCCTATTCTGTCCAAATTTCATTTAGCATTATTTTTCAAAACAAGCTAGATAGTTGGTCTAATTTTATGCGTCTAATGTACATCAGTTCCATTGAAACAATCATATGGAGAAATTGCCCATACATAGGCGGACATTTAGCTCTTTTTTTTTCAAATTGATTTTTAAACACATGTACTAAGTACGATAAATCGGTCTGATTGTGAATCTGTAATTTATAGATTTATATCATGAGCCATTCTTGTACGAAAATCAAGACAAAAATTTAATTTCTACCGCACTAATTTATTCGTGAAGTAGACATGTTACGTAACATTTATTAACAATTATGTCATTTATCTACAATGTTTTTAACTAATGGCGCTAGCTCACGAGACGCATAATACACAAAGCCGGGCTCTGATCATAACGTATTGCGAATAAGTAAAAGTAATTGTACATTGGCCTGACCCTTCGATATATAGCTCCCGTAAACACAGATTGAACACGCACCGCAGGATGACCGAAAGCCATAGGGATGATGTCGGCTTCGTCCAAAGTGGCCGGCCGGTCCGCAATTACTAGTAGTTCACGACGGGAGTCCCAACATGTCATCATATATGCTCCGCCATGCAAATTTACCCATTCTTACAATATTGGTGCAGCGTCCATTGTGCACGTCACGCCACCAGCCCTTTTTATGCCACCTTTCTCTATGCGGCAATTCATTATTGCCATGAAGATCATCGCGCGGGCAGCATATCGTAAAAGCAGAGATAATGAAAAGCGATACTTCCTATGATATATGCTACTACATTTATAGTTTCTCTTAGCCCCTTCCGTAGTCAATCATCGACTCAATGTGATATGGGTGGGCGGACCGGCAGCGTGGGCGTTTCTCTAGAGCTGAGCTGAACACATTGGCAAGCTCGAACCCGTATCTTAAACGTTTATTTCATGTCAAGATATCGAACTTCTTATAGGTTAATACATTTACCGTAGTGATCAGGTCGACGGATCATGCTGCCCTTCCCCATCACTGAGTTACGTTTACAAATTGACAATTTTTTTAAAATAATTGATCACTTTCGCATATACCACAAAGACCCTGCTGCTCTTCTTCCTCATCGGATGGCTATCACAGCTACAAGCAAGTCTAGTGTCATATGATGAGCACCAAACAAAAAAAAAAAAAGATAAGTGCCTAAGTAGCATCATAGATACTTTATGGTAGCACATCTCCATGGAAACAGACATTTAAACAAATGAACAGCTCCTGATATTGAAACCTAGAGAAAAAAAAGTGATGGTTATGCATCAGAACAAATGCCCCTACCATAAAACCAAAGCCCTCAGCATCATGCACAAAGCACACTCCATCCCCTCCCATTAGGTCCAATGCAAAGCTCAACCAAGGCATCAGGACTAGTGCTTGCCCAACAGGCCCCTGTCATTACCCCCCCCCCCCCCCCCCCCACACACACACACACATTCTGCACACAGTGTGTGGTTTGTATGACTTATACATGTAACTTCTCTGTATGGTTTCTACAGTGCTTGGGTGAATTAAAACTATACTGACCTAAGGTCTAGGTGGTACGAAGGTGAAGAGGAAAGACACATGAACACTTAACCTTCAGTACTCACGATAAGTCTAAGTAGGTACCATGCAGCCCCGGATCAAGCATAGCCTTGGGGGTGGGGGCCAGCTGCCCCCCCCCCCCCCCCCCCCCCACTCCCCCATGGCACCCCTCTGGCAGCAATTGCCGCCCCCCATGCTTCCGTTCATGATTACATGCATATACCTGCGAGTAGATTACGTGTTGCGTCATACGTAAAAAAAAGTCCGAATACTTGCTGACAAATGTCACCAAAGCAGTGGAGCAGAACAGGGCATGTACAAATGTGCCCCTTCGACTGCATCCCCTCCTCCCCCCCACCCCCCACCCAGTTTTCGTGCGCCCTCTGGTAAAACCAAATTCATGTAGGTCCAGGGTAGTCTTACATGTACATAAGTACATGCCAGTAGTTAGATAGATGTACACATGTACATGTTAGTCTTAGGCCTAATGTAGATATGGTAGTCTTAGGTAGGTACATATAAGTCCAGGATAGAAAGGCCTACATAGGTACATGTATAGGGTATGTCTAACATCAGATAAGGTTGTGGGTTCCTTTCATGTTTAATTATTTCACAGCACAGAAGGGCAAGTTTGAAGGGAATACATGTAGACAAAAGACACAAGTAATTTTCAGAACTCACGTAGGTACATGTAAGTAAGTCTATGTAGGTCCATGTAGGGTAGGCCTATGTAGGTCCATGTAGAGGTTCATGTTCATGTAGGGGTTCATGCAGGGTAGGCCTATGTAAGTCCATGTAGGAGTTCATGCAGGGTAGGTCTATGTAAGTCCATGTAGGTGTTCATGCAGGGTAGGCCTATGTAGGTCCATGTAGGGTTCATGCAGGGTAGGCCTACATGTATGTAGGTCCATGTAGGGTTCATGCAGGGTAGGCCTATGTAGGTCGATCCATGTAGGGTTCATGCAGGGTAGGCCTATGTAAGTCCATGTAGGAGGTAGGTCTACATGTAGCTTCAGGGCAGGCAAGGTAGCAGCACTACATGGGCCACTAACCATCAGATAAGGTTGTGGGTTCCCCTTTCAAGTTTATTATATTCACAGCACAAACCATAGGCAGATCTTAGGATTAAGAGTAGGTACATGTATGACAAAAGCCTTCGGTACATGTACATGTAGGAACGTGTATGGGCTGGGTTTTTTAAGTATGATGTATAGGCTGATGTATAGGGTAAGGTGTATAGACTGGTGTATGGTGTATAGGCTGGTGTATGGTGTATAGGCTGGTGTATGGTGTATAGGCTGGTGTATGGTGCATAGGCTGGTGTATGGTGCATAGGCTAGTGTATGGTGTATAGGCTGGTGTATGGTGTATAGGCTGGTGTATGGTGTATAGGCTGGTGTATGGTGTATAGGCTGGTGTATGGTGTATAGGCTGGTGTATGGTGTATAGGCTGGTGTATGGTGTATAGGCTAGTGTATGGTGTATAGGCTGGTGTATGGTGTATAGGCTGGTGTATGGTGTATAGGCTGGTGTATGGTGTATAGGCTGGTGTATGGTGTATAGGCTGGTGTATGGTGTATAGGCTGGTGTATGGTGTATAGGCTGGTGTATGGTGTATAGGCTGGTGTATGGTGTATAGGCTGGTGGATGGTGTATAGGCTAGTGTATGGTGTATAGGCTGGTGTATGGTGCATAGGCTGGTGTATGGTGTATAGGCTGGTGTATGGTGTATAGGCTGGTGTATGGTGTATAGGCTGGTGTATGGTGTATAGGCTGGTGTATGGTGTATAGGCTAGTGTATGGTGTATAGGCTGGTGTATGGTGCATAGGCTGGTGTATGGCATATAGGCTGGTGTATGGCATATAGGCTGGTGTATGGTATATAGGCTGGTGTATGGCATATAGGCTGGTGTATGGCATATAGGCTGGTGTATGGTGTATAGGCTGGTGTATGGTGTATAGGCTGGTGTATGGTGTATAGGCTAGTGTATGGTGTATAGGCTGGTGTATGGTGTATAGGCTGGTATATGGTGTATAGGCTGGTGTATTGTGTATAGGCTGGTGTATGGTGTATAGGCTGGTGTATAGTGTATAGGCTGGTATATGGCATATAGGCTGGTGTATGGCATATAGGCTGGTGTATGGTGTATACTGTAAGCTGGTGTATGGGAACACACCAGCACACACCAGCACACACCTACCTCCAAAGCCGCAGTAGCCTGCCTCCTTGTAGTCTTTGCAGATGTCAGGTGGATATAGTCGGGGACCTTTCCTAGGGGAGGGGAAAATGGCACCTACATGTAGAATGCTGTCTGCACATTATCCCGCAATGGATCCCCTATGAAAAAATCTTGCATGGCATGACATGTTCCAAATTCATGCGTGATATGTTTTTGCAAGTGTTCCAGTTTCTCTAGAGCACTGTTGAACATGCTTATGTCATTAAATTGCAGGCATATCACTCTTCTAACTTGTACAGGATGAAGAGTTTCTAAAAAGTGATTCCCCGATGAGGCATACCCGTTAATATGCTAAGGGGCGTGCTGCTTTATAACTTCTTGGGGGAACGCGTTTTAGAAACTTGTCAACCTGTACAAGTTAGAAGAGTGATATGCCTGCAATTTAATGACATACATATAAGCATGTTAACAGTGCTCTAGAAAAACTGGAACACATGCGACAACATATCATGCATGAATTTGGAACATGTCATGGCATGTCATGCCAAGATTATTTTGTAGGGGAAGGTGTGCCCTTTATGGTGTGCTCCTTTTAAAGTGTGCCCATTAAGGTGTGCTCCTTTTAAAGTGTGCCCATTAAGGTGTGCTCCTTTTAAAGTGTGCCCATTAAGGTGTGCTCCTTTTAAAGTGTGCCCTTTAAGGTGTGCTCCTTTTAAAGTGTGCCCTTTAAGGTGTGCTCCTTTTAAAGTGTGCCCTTTAAGGTGTGCTCCTTTTAAAGTGTGCCCTTTAAGGTGTGCTCCTTTTGAAGTGTGTGACATTTTCTGTACAGTTCATGTTCATGCATCGTGTGCTTGCTACCATACATTGCAAACACACACACACACACACACACACACACACACACACACAAATACACAGACACACACATCACAACACTCATGGAATCGTACAATTGTATGCCACAATATTTGGCCTCATCACATCTGCTACCACCTCCCTTGACCACACCCACCTGCTGGCTGCAATCCCTTGTGAGGTCTCCCTCCCCTTGCGGCCTCGAAGTACTCGGTGTAATTGTGTCCTCTGTATATGCTGTCCTCCATACTATATATGGAAAACAAACAATCATCATACAACAGACTATGAGTTTTGCAGCATAGTAGGAGGACATGAATCACCATGGCAACTAGACACTGTAGATATACAAATAAAAATTTATTCTGGAGAATAATGCTGATATTGGTGTCTTTACAGGGTTAAAACTGGTGTCACTAAAGGGCTAATATCACTGTATCTGACTGGCCTATAAAGGTTTACAGCAAGTGGTGACCAGTGCCCAGACCTGGTTCAAATTCTGTGCCTTCTCCATGATTCCCCGCTGGTCCCTGTTCTGTTCTGTCTCCATCTCCAAGGTGAGGGTGGCCTCCATGTCATGCCTCCCTCTCAGACTGGTATGTGTGGGTCACCTTGCTGAGTTTGTCCTTATCTTTGTCACTGAACACTCTGAGCCTCCTCTGATGAAGGAAAGTGGAAGGAGAGGATCATGGAAGGAGGGAGGGAGGGAGGGAGGGAGGGAGGGAGGGAGGGAGGGAGGGAGGGAGGGAGGGAGGGAGGGAGGGAGGGAGGGAGGGAGGGAGGGAGGGAGGGAGGGAGGGAGGGAGGGAGGGAGGGAGGGAGGGAGGGAGGGAGGGAGGGAGGGAGGGAGGGAGGGAGGGAGGGAGGGAGGGAGGGAGGGAGGGAGGGAGGGAGGGAGGGAGGGAGGGAGGGAGGGAGGGGAGGGAGGGAGGGAGGGAGGGAGGGAGGGAGGGAGGGAGGGAGGGAGGGAGGGAGGGAGGGAGGGAGGGAGGGAGGGAGGGAGGGAGGGAGGGAGGGAGGGAGGGAGGGAGGGAGGGAGGGAGGGAGGGAGGGAGGGAGGGAGGGAGGGAGGGAGGGAGGGAGGGAGGGAGGGAGGGAGGGAGGGAGGGAGGGAGGGAGGGAGGGAGGGGAGGGAGGGAGGGAGGGAGGGAGGGAGGGAGGGAGGGAGGGAGGGAGGGAGGGAGGGAGGGAGGGAGGGAGGGTGGTGGGAGGGAGGGAGGGAGGGAGGGAGGGAGGGAGGGAGGGAGGGAGGGAGGGAGGGAGGGAGGGAGGGAGGGAGGGAGGGAGGGAGGGTGGAGGGAGGAGGGAGGGAGGGAGGGAGGGAGGGAGGGAGGGAGGGAGGGAGGGAGGGAGGGAGGGAGGGAGGGAGGGAGGGAGGGAGGAGGGAGGGAGGGAGGGAGGGAGGGAGGAGGGAGGAGGGAGGGAGGAGGAGGGAGTGGGTAAATAGGCCAACCCTGCAAAGCTAAGCTTACCATTGGTGAGCATTGATAGCTGGAATTTGAGCTGTGTACTGTGGAAAACAAGGCAGAATGTCATCAAAACTAGCCAATTACTTTCATGTGCATTAGCACAAGGTAAAGGTTGGCATACACAGGGCGACTACCTGTTGATTTGTCGCATGCAGCTCAAATGAATATAGGGTAAAAGTTCGTAATTGTTTAGTTTACTGATGGGTTGTGGAACATTTGTCCATATTCATTTGAGTTGCATGCGACAAATCGACTAGACGCCCGGGCCGTGTATGCCGACCTTAACACAACAACACACAGGAACTGATTCTTAGCATACATATACATGTACATACTGACATACATGCACAGAGAGAGGGGGAGAAAGGATTCATAGCCACTCACACAACAACACGCAAACACAGTCACGCATACACACTCACACACATGCTCACACACACAATCACATACACAATCACACGCACTCACAACATGCTCACACACACAATCACACACACACACACACTGGCAGCTGTGGGGTATCTGCCATAGGATTGGTGCTTGCTATATGGGGTACTTGCCATACGACCAGTTAACTCCATAGCTTCTTGCC